>PVJD01005930.1:0-106285 GCA_004026545.1 Mormoops blainvillei
CCAATTAAAACCTGATTCATCATAATTCAGCCTTCACATCAAAATTAGAAATGCATGGAGTAATCTATGTACTTGCCATTTAAAACTTACCTAAATTACTAATAACATCCTTAATTGAGAGATTTTTTTATAATCTAACACTGCTTACACTCCTGATATCACTGTAAGGCAGATATATATTTTACAAAGTAAAATAAATTCAACTCTGAAGTTGTCAGATAATTACTCTGTTCAGTAAGTGCCAACATTTCTAAACACACAGAGACAAGATTCAGAGCTTGTCATTGTTTTTTTCTGTTTAATTTTTTCTGTTTTTTAGCCAAGATATGGAAGCAACCTATGTACCCATTTAGATAATGAATATAGAAAAGATGGCACATATATACAATGGACTATTACTCAGCCTTTAAAAAGAATGATATCTGCCATCTATAACAACATAGAGGGACCTAGAGCAGATTACACTAGGTGAAATAAGTCAAATAGAGAAGGACAAGTGCCATATGATTTCACTTATATGTGGAGTTTAAAAATGAAATAAATGAACAAACAAAACAGAAACACACTCAGAGATACAGAGGACATTTTTATGGTTGCCAGGTGGGAAGGGGTTTGGGGGATCAGGTGAAAAAGGGGAAGAGATTAAGATGTACAAATTGCCAGTTATAGAAACAGTCACAAGGATGTAAAGTACAGCTATGGAATATAGTCAATAATATTATAATAAGTATGTACGATGTCATATGGGTACTAGATGTATTGGGGTGATCACTTCATAAATTATATAAATGCCTAATCTCTATGCTGTACATTTGAAATTAATATAACATTGTATGTCAACCATAATTGAAAAATAAAAAAAAATTTTTTAAATATAACCATAGGATTTTAACACTCTACCAGTTTAACTGTTATGAGTTCACTAGTGTACTTTAATTGCATCTTTCTCCTCCCTTCCTTTCTTCTATCTCTTCTAAAATCTCAGTCTATACAATTTTTCAAACAAATTTTTTGTGACAGTGTGTTAAATATTTAAAATAACAGCAAAAATCAAAAAACCAAAAAACCAAACAAACGGTAGACCTATGAAGATAACAAAAGTCACTATAGGCCTAGGGAGGAAAAGGAGAATCTATTTCTCTATTTGCCTCATGTACACACTTCATTTTAATTTTATTTACATCAAAATCAAGTTTATCCATATATAACCATATAATGAGTCCATCCCCATACAACAAACACTCATACAAGTATAAAAGTTTAGTTTACATGCGACAAATTGAGAAAAAATTCACTAACCTTTCTTTAACCTAGTCCATTACTATTTTTTGTTGCATAACACCATTTCTAAATTTCTGAATATACTAGTTAGTTAATGTGCAGTGGAGAAGGGTTAAATTGTTTTAAAAAAGAATAACATCAGTAGTAGTAAACATTGATCGAATACTGTGTATGTGATTGGCATGGTGATATATGCTTTCCTTACATTATGTAATGTAATCTTCCGAACACGTTTATATGCTGGCTATTGTTATTATTAGCTACCTTTTACCAATGAGAAAATTGAGGTATAGGGAACTTTTATAAATTTTCTAAGAACTACAAGTAGGAAGTATTAGGGTCAGTTTTTAATCTCTATAATCCCAAAATCCATTTAATTAACTACTATACCATACTTACACACGCAAGGGCATTAGATACAGATCAGACCCAAAATCAACTTATAAAAATTTAATGATGGATGATTATCAAATTAGAAATGGATATGCTTCATTAAAAATCTTTGTGAGTCATTACTTTGTCATTTATTCTCATTCTTTCATAATATTAAATTGTCTCACATTCGTCTTCCTTGCTGCCTTAGACATTAATGTGGTCATTGTTTTGGTCTTGACTTCATCTTTTGTTTTTGTTATTGTCAGGAATGATGAATGTCAGTCTTCTCTGCTTTGAAATAAGACACCAGGCTTGCATTGCAAGAATATGGAGGCAATGACAAGAGGGACAGAAGGTGGTGGCTGCAGTTCAGTACTGTTCATTTTAACTCCAATATTCAAGTTTACTTGCTCTCAGGATAATGCAGCTGTAATTGTGAACTTAACTATCATCCTGGTGCTCGGTCTTCCTCATAGTCAAGACTTGTCTATTCTCCCAGTCTCCACCATTACACTAGTTTTCCGTTTGTGGCACTACATTCTCTCTTCAGACCCAACACATTGGCTCTCCTTTACCAAGGTCATAAATCATCATTTGGTTGCTAAATCAAGTGAATACTTTATATTCATTTCTCAGTTGACTTAGCTCCATCATTAGCCACAACCGATCACTTCCTCCCTCTTGAGTATACTCTTCTGTTTGTTTCCTAGCACTGAAATTTTCTATCATCTTTCTGGCCATTTTTCTCATGTTCATTTTATAAATGTATGGGTTATATCACTGCAGTGGACATTTTCATCCCTTCAGTCTGGCCACCGACATTGAATTAAGGATGTCCACATGACTTAAATAAGGTCAAATAGAGCCAAGGTATTTCTTTTCTGGGATTTATATTGAAGCCGCTAAGAAAGAATTATGTTCTTTCTGCTGGATTGTTGAGTGTGGGGATGATGTTAACACTGTGTTGTTGGAGGTCAGAAAAATGAGGTTATCACTGAAGAAAGCAGATAAAAACTGAGTTCTGGTTAATTTTTTAAGTTCTTGAATCTAGATGGGTCTGAAACTTTAAGTGTATCTCTGGATTTTTCCATAATCTCCCATTGGGCCATGCTCTGTCTGTCCTTGGGCCATGCCTATACTCTTCCTTCTGCTTTGGAGCACTTTTCTTCACTTCTGTGCCTAGTAGAATTGTCTGCATGCAGAGGAAAGCTTCCCTCAGACACTCTCCACACCCCGCTAAGACAACTTTGAAGGTTGAGTTAAATACCCTCATTTGTGCTGCTTTATCTTCTGAACAATTTACCCACTATTTGTAATTGCCTATTAGGGTTATTATTTCCAATTTATATCACTACCTCTGAAAGAAAACCAGTTGAGAGCAAGGGTCTCGGTGCCTACAACAATGCTGTTCCATCACCACTTGCGTAAATGAATGAATGAACAATGATTGGGTAATCAGTCATGCCATAGAATCAATGTCCTGTAGACTGAGTTTTTGCATATACAACTGTATAAGCCTCTTCTGATCTATTCTAAGACACTCAGGCTCAAACAAAAGTTAAAAAAATAGAATTTTCTGATACAGGATTTTAAAATCTTACTTGAAACTTTTTTACTTCTCCAACTCATTTGATTGATGTTACACTTAAAAGTAGGCAAAAGTTTATACCAGGGGAAATGAGGGCATGCCCTTAACTTTCCAAATCCATTTTCTTATCAAAACACAGACCTTTTGACCCCAGCTCACACATGCTTTTTGAAGCTTAAAATAATAAAATTACACAAGAGGTAGGTTGAGAGTTCACAAAAGAAATTATCCTGCTCTGTGATAACTGAGTGCTTTACACCGAATCTCAGAGCTGAGAGGCTCCCCTGACAGACCCAGGTACCTTGAGCAAGAGATCCCTGTGTAGGGGAGACACAAAGCAAGAGAGATAAAGAACACACTGGAGAAAACCCAGCTTCCATGTCTCCCGTCCTTCCTGATCTCTCCTCACCAGACACACACAGCTTGCCTCTAACCTATTACTTGTTGGTTACCAAGTATGATTTCAGATTTTGGTGATTTGGGTTTCTTGACCACTAATGAAACAACCATTTAAACCTTAAAAACCTATAAAGAAATCTCTTATTCCCTATCCTTAATTTCCTATTTAGGAAAATAAAGCTTCAAACATAAGGAACAGAAAATTCAATAAAAATTAGCCAGCAACAAAAGTTCCCAACTGATTTCCTTTAACCTACTTTCCCCTCCTCCAATCTGATTACCACAAAGAAGTCAAAAAATATTTCAAGAATTCAAAACTAATCAGAATCTGCTCCAGACACTTCACCATCTTCCTTTACCTTCCTTTACCCTGGTCTACAATATACCTATTAATCCTGAAAAACCCAAATTTGGCCTGCCATTTTGTCTCCAGTCAGTGCCCTTTCCTCTTTATCACAACACACAGCCAATATAGATGGCTTTTTGTTTTCTGGAAGGCACCATGCTCTATCCTGTCCACAGCCTTTGCACACTCTGTTCCTTCTGCATAAAACACTTTGACATCCACTCCTCTGTTTGCTTAATGAAATCTTACCTATACCTGAAATCTCAGCTCACATCTCTTTCTCAAAAAGTCTTTTTTGAGTTATCACAGTGTTACGGAAAAATGAAACGACCAGACACTGAGGGGTTAGGAGCACGATCTTTATTTACGTGAACAGGCCCAGAGGAGACAAACTCCAAATTCTGAGCCCAGAACAATAGCCCCGCATTCCTTTTATGCTGGGCTAAGCAGGGGAGGGTATTGGGAGGAGTAGTATAGATTTGGCGTGAAGGGGCTTGCAGAGGTGGGAGAGAGGCATTTACAGCATTAGTCAGGGCAGATAGCGTCTCAACACCTGCAGCAGGGCAGATAACATTTCACTTCGTCCTTGGTGTCGGCCCTGACTCCCTCTACAACAGTGAGTTAAGTTACTCTTCCCTTTGCCATCCATTTCCAATGACCTTGACTCTTATTGGAATTGCTTATCATGCTCATCAAATTTCCATTAGATTATAAATTCCACAAAGACAAAGACTGTATCTAATCAATTTTTCGGCAGCTACGTTACTTAGCACTATCTAACAACTACTGGAAGTTCATAGGTATTTATTGAGAAAATAAGTGTATAATTAGTGGGAAAGCAATTAGACAAATGTGTACGTAGTTCACATATCAGCTAAGCCTGTTCCATAAAGCTTTGGTGTCAGTTGCTTTCACAATAATCACCTCTAGTCAGGGTTAATTTCGTAAGCTGTGCCCCATGGCATCTTGTTTCATGGCTCACCAAAATAGTTGTTCAAATTTTACCGCATTTGTGGGACATCTATAATCAGCTTTCCCACGTGTTACTAAATATCCTCCTGCTATCGAAATGCACCCACTGATAACTTTGAGACCATGTATAATTACTAATCCTGGATGTTGAAAACTTTCTATAATTGTGGTCATTTAGCCCATTTTAGAGGTGTGCTACTCCAGTTGTATTTTATTGGCATTTTATAACCACAATTCAGAATATTCCTGAATATTTCCTGCCCTGTTGTTCCCTGCAACATCTCTGGTTTCTGATAGGATATTACCACAAATAAAAGTTTCAGGTCTCACCAGCGCAGTCCAGAGAAAATTTTGTCCCTGCAAGCAGGTCAAGGTAGTTACCCTTAATCAGCTATCCCCTGACTGCTACATACCCTTTTTACTTTCAGGAGGGAGTCAAGGTTTTTAAGAAGTCATATATCTAGATGAGTTAACCCCCAACTTCTAGCCTAATTCTTACACTTCTAATTTTTAAAAACCACTTATATAGTTTGAGAAAATGAAATAGTTATATAAGGTTTATTTAAAAATCAAATTTATCTGTTACTTTCTATAACCTACCACTCTTTGTAAGATTTTTATCTTCAAATTTATCTTCCTAGGATTTTTATCTTCAAATTTATTTTCCAACTTCTCTTTCAAATATTTTTTTATTTCTGCTTCTTTATATTTTAACTTTTTAGACGAGCTTTCACTCTATGAGTCATTCTATCGCCTTCTATTCTCATATAATGTAATTTCACTTCTCAACCATAATTTTCAAAAGTTCTTTTCTGTTCCTTGTATTAGCTCTGTTTCAGTTTTTTTTATTGTTTATTTTGATCTCTGCTTTTCATGCTAGAGGGTTTCCTCTAATGTTTGGTGATTGTTGACTGCCCATTCATCTTTTAGAGACACTAAAAAGCTGATTGGTGTTCAGTGTATGAAGGTGGGCTTGTCCACTTCTGGGCTTCACCAGAGTGTGATCTGGTTGGGTTGTTTCACTGGAAAACCGATATTGAAGGTTGTCGATATCTGCAGATTCCTTGTCTTAGATTAGTCAGTTTTCCAGAGAGGAATCCTAAAATGTCCTGCCTGGAGGGAATAAGAGTCTGGCTACCAGCTTAATAAGTAAATGATTCAAGAGGGCCCACTGTTTATATGAAGATTTATATTTTGCTCCTCTATATTTATTGTGATATCTGTATATGCTGTCTTCATCTGTATATGCCGTTCCTCCTCATTTTGACCTTTCTAGAAAAATAAACTCTAATCTTCAGCTGGGGCATAGGAGGTAATTTTCTGACTAGGAGAAGCATGGGAGGGGCCTTGGATTTGAGCTGCTATTTATACAGACCGGCATCATTGCCTTTGAAGACCCACCTGTGCCCTACTCTGCTTGATAAGAACTGCTGTTTCCCATTCCTGAGCTTGACTGCGCTGCTGCGCTGCTTGCGTCGGCAATTCTCACTCTCCTGGATTAGGTGTCAGCTTTCTCTGGTCTGTTAAATCGGTCATAGCTTATCCATTTGATGTTCAGCTTCTCAAACTGAGTTATCACTTTTGTCCGGTGTATATTGTTGATTTTTTTTGTACCATTTTTGAAATATTTTTATGGTCATTTTAGTATGGTTTGAAGAGAAAATACAGGAATTTATAATCCATAAACCATATTTAACCATATTTAATCAGAATTTTATAATTTAATTTCTATTGAATATAGTTGACATATAACATTATATTGGTTTCAGATGTACAACATAAATATTTGATATTTGGATGTGTTGCAAAATGATCATAAGAAGTCTAGTTATCCATCATCATACTCAGTTAGAGATTTTTTTTTTCCTTGTGATGAGAACTTTTAAGATCTACTCTCTTAGCAACTTTCAGATATAAGTTACAGAATTAACTGTCGTCACTGTGCAGTACCTTACATGCTGTAACTTATTTATTTTATAACTGGAAGTTTGTACCTTCTGACTACCTTTACCCAATTGTAACTTGGATCTTTACAAAATTCTTTCTATTCCATTTGAAATATCCAAATTCCTAAAAGGCAATGAAGGCCAATCTCATAGTTATTTCTAGAATTTTCCTCTAAGTGGTGATAATCACAGGACCATCCATCATAGTTTCTCCGGGTCAGAATATACTTCCCAGCATCATTTCTAAACCACTTGAAAAGTAAAAGAAGCAGTCTCTAGGAAATTTTTTTTAAAAAATACATTAAATTGACTGAAAATTAAGCTGTAAAATATTATATTTTGTGGGATGCTGTTAAAAACAGTGCTTAGAGGGAAATTTATAACACCCAATTTTTACAATGGAAAAGAGAAAAACTTGCAAATTAACAATCTAAGCTCCCATCTTAGGAAACTAAAAAAGAAAAAGAAAAGAAAAGCAAGATGAATTCAAAACGAAGCAAATGGAAAGGCATAATAAACAGAAAGCAGAAATCAATAAAATTGAAAACAGAAAAACAATAGGAAATTTCAATAAAATAAACAGCTAGTTCTTTGAAAAGATCAATAAAATTGACAAAACTCTAGCAAGATTGAAACAGAAAAAAGAGAGAAGACATAAACTATCAAAATTAGGAATAAAATAGGACTTATTACAGACCTTGATGACATCAAAAGGATAAGGAAATCCTACAAACAACTCCACCCACACATATTGATATTTGAAAACATCACTCAAAAAACACAAATTATCACCATTTACCCAATATGAATTAGATCATTTGAATATATTAATACTTTTAGGTGTTAAGTAAATTCTATTGGTCATTCAAAAACTCAAAAAAGAAATCTCCAGTCTCAAATGGTATCATGGAGAATTTCAACCAAACGTTAAAGAAGTAACACCAACTATACACACTGTTTTAGACAACAGAAAAAGAGGAAACACTTCCCATTGATTGGATGAAGCCACTATGACTCTGATATCAAAACCAGAGAAAAACAGCACACACATACACACACACACACACACAATCTAGAGACCAATATTCCTCCTGAATATATGTAAAATAAAAAATCCTGAAAAACATATTAGTCAACTGAATCTAACATATAAATCTATACATGAAAAAATTATACACCATGACCAATAGGATTTATTTGAGTATACAAGGCTACCTCAGCATTCAAACACCAGTCAGTGTAATCTACTATGTCAGCAGGCTACAGGGAAAAAAATCACATGACCATATAAATTGATGCCCCCCCCAAAAAAAAGTTCAGTGAAATTTAACACCAATGCATGGTAAAAAAAAACTCTCAGAAATCTAGGAAAAGTGTGTGTATTAGTTTGCTAAGGCTGCCATAACAAAGTATCACAAACTGAGTGGCTTAAACAACAAACATTTTTTGTTCTTATAGTTCTGGAGACTAGATATCCTAGATCAAGGTGTTGGCATGGTTAGTGGGTCCTTCTGAGGGCTGTGAGGAAGAATCGGTTCCACACCACTCCCTTCTGCTGGTTTGAGGGTGAACTTTGGCATTCCTTGGCATATGGAAGCATCATCTGACATCTGCCCTCATCGTCACATGGCATTTTCCCTGTCCCAAATTTCCCCTTCTTATAAGGACAGTGGTCACATTGAATTAGGAACTCATTTTTTTGAATTCTTGTTTCTTCATTCTATTCTAGTTAAATGTTTACTTCTTCCTTCAGCTCCAAATCATTGATTTGAGTCCTGGTTTCCTTCTCTTCACTGTTGGTTCCCTGTATATTTTTCTTTATTTCACATTCCTTAGCCTTCACTTTTTCCTCTGTTTTGTGACCATACTCAACCATTTCTGTGAACATCCAGATTACCAGTGTTTCGAACTCTGCATCTGTTAGGTTGGCTATCTCATGATCGCTTAGTTCTATATTTGGAGCATTGATCTGTTCTTTCATTGGGGCCATATTTTTTTTGTCCCAGAGTGCCTATTGTGACTTAGGTATCATCAGGGTAGGCAATGCACCTCACTGCCTTGTGGTGCTGTCTGTAGGGGTGGGGTCAGAGAGGGAACAAAGACACTTGCTTTGCTCTTTCCCTGCTCTCAGTCACTTCCCTTGTTACCCACAAGCAAATCGGGACCTTCTGGTGCTGATACCCAGGTGGATGGTTTTGTGTATGCTCTAGGACCCTGTGGGTCTCTCAGACAAACTCTCCTGTGAGACTGGCAGTTTCTCCTCCCACCGCAAACCCCACAGGTTTTTACCTATAGAGCTTTCGAGGCTTTCTTTTCCCTCACTGGAACTCTGGGTTGCATGGTCTGTCTTGCTCCCCAGTTGTTCCTCCTGGTTTATCTACATGCAAATGTGGGATCTCCTGGTTCACCAGCCACAGCCTTGCCCATGTCCTCTCCGTGCCAGCTGCCCATCTCCACTCCTCCTACCTGTCTGAAGGAACGTTTTTTCTTTAATTCCTTGGTTGTCGGACTTCCATGCAGTTTGATTTTCTGGTAGTTTTGGGTTTTTTTGTTTTTAAATTTGTTGCCCTTCTTTTGGTTACATGAGGAGAAAAAGTGTATCTACCTATGCCATCATCTTGGCTGGGAGTTCCATTTGCGTTTATATAACATTCTTAAAAGGACATAATTATAGGGTGGCGAGAAAATTAGTGATATTCATAGTTTAGGGATGGTGGTTTGGAAGAGAGTGAATGTGATGCCGAATGGGCAATCCAAGCAAGATCTTTGTGGGATAAAATAGTTCTGGACTTTGGTTTAAGTAGTGGTTAAATAAATCCAAAATGTGAATACAACAAATAAACAGAAAGCTATGTATATGTTGTATCAATGTCAATGATTTTGATATGTGACTTGTAACTATTATAAAAAACTAGGTGAGGGGTACATGAGTCCTCTGTGTACTATCTTTGTAACTTCCTATGAATCTATAATTATTTCAACATAAAATGTTAAAAATAATATATAATAGGTGGGGAGGGGATTGCATGAGAACAGATGAAATAAGACTGGTCATAAGTTAATAATTATTAAGTCAGAGGGATGGACATGAGGAATTTTATACTCTCTTGTCTGATTCTGTGGATACTGGGAATTCTTCATAATGAAAAATTAAAAAAACAAGAGCAAGGACTATGTCATATTGATTTGTGTATCCCCAATGTTCAGGATAATAGTAGATGCTTAAAAATATTTGCTGAATAACAAACTTCAAGAAAGTCAGCCTCTTCAGTTTTAGTTTTCTCCTTTATAAAATGAATGACATAGTATTTATCTCTCAAGGTCATTGTGAGGGTGAAAAGACAATACGCATGAGTATTTTATATATAAAAGTAATGAACAAAGTGTCAATAAGCTGTGATGCCACTTCAAGCACCCAAATCTACATGTATTTGGAGTCAATCCCTGAAGGAGAAGAGAGAGAATGATGGATAAAGAAACTATTTGAAAAATAAATGGCCAAAGTTTTTTCAAATTAAGTGAAAATTATAAACCCACAGTCCACAGAAGCTCAACAAACCTGAAGCACAACAAACATGGGGAAAACTAAACCAAGGTACATAATAATCAAATATCTCAAAACCAGTGAAAAAGATAAAATCTTAAAAGCAGTTAGGAAAAAAGACAGGTTGCATGCAGAAGAACAAAAATAAACTTGATAGCTTTGTCAGACACAATGCAAGCAATAGGCATGAAGGAATAGATCAAATGAATACACTTATAACTTTTAAAGTTTTGCAAAGGTAACATGATCTAGCAATGTATCAAAAGGAAATACAACATGATCAAGTGGGATTTATCCCAGAAATATAACGTTGTTTCAACGTTTGAAAATTCAATGTACTTCAGATTATGAAGAAAATTATATAATCATCTATATATCAATATATACAGAGAAGCATTTGACAAAATTCAATATTAATTTCTGATTTTCCTTGTTTAAGGAATAGAATTGGAATTTCTCCATCTGAAAAAGACATATGTGAGAAATCTATTACTAGCATCATACTTAATATTTTAACAGTGAACGTTTTTCCCCTTAATTGGGAAGGAGCCAAACGTGAACTCACTTTCCACTTCTTCTCTACAATGTACTGGCAGACCAAGCCAGTAGAATGAGGTAAAACATTTTTTAAAAGCTAGAAGAATAAGAGTAAAACTGCCTTTATTTGCTGAAGGCATGTTTGACTATGTAGAAAATCCTAGGATTCTGCAGCAAAGCAACAAAAATTTGTAAGTGAATTTGGCAAGATTAAAAATTCAAAATCAATATACAAAACCAATTGTATTTTTATAATTAGCAAGGCATAACTAGAAAATGACTTTTAAAAAACAATACCAATTAGAATATAAATATGAAATACTTATGGACTCATTTAACAAGATATGTTCAAATTCTATAAACTAAAAACTAGAAAACATTGCTCAAGTGAATTTTAAAAGATCGAAATAAATGATACTGAGTTTTTTAGAAGGGTTAATTGTATTAATACTTAAAAATTTTTCCCATATGGTCTACAGAATTAATGCTTTTTCCAGTGAAAAAACCCATCAGGTTTACTTGCTTTCTTTTTCTTTGTAGAATTTGACAAGGTTATTCTTAAATCCCTATGGATATGCTAAGTACCTAGAATGGGAGAGATGATTCTTGTTGAAAAAAATGATTTTTCATGAAAAGAACAAAATTGAAGAGCTCTACCTGATGTTATAGCTTACCATAGAGCGCTGTGGAGCTGGTATTGGGATCAACATACTGATCAATGGAACAGAGTAGAGAGCAAAAATTTCCACAAAGGAACCAGAGTAATTCAGTGGGCAAAGGATAGAATTTTCAATACATAGTGCTGTAATGATTGGATACACCTATGCAAATAAAAGGAACTTTGACCCTTATATACACAAATTATCCTCAAAGGAGTATAGGTCTAAATATAGGTATTAAAACTATAAAAATTCCGGAAGTAAAGAAGGAGAAAAATCTTTATGACCTTAATTTAGGCAAAGAGTTATTTAAATATATCACAAAGTTCATGAATCATAAAAGAAAAGCATAGTTAAATTGGACTTGTTTAAAATTAAAAGTTTGCTTTAGCCATGCAGAAGTTTCTAATTTTGATGAAGTCTCATTTGTTTATTCTTTCCGTTTTATTCCTTACTGTAGGGGACATATCCCTGAAAATATTGCTGGGTAGGACATCTGAGATTTTCATGCCTATGTTCTCCTCTAGGACTTTTATGGTGTCGTGACATATTTAAGTCTTTCATCCACCTTGAGTTTACTTTTGTGTATGGTATAAGTTGGTGGTTGAGTTTCATTTTTTTGCATGTACCTCTCCAGATTTCCCAACACCATTTGGTGAAGAAGCTATTTTTACTCCATTTTATGCTCCTGCCCCCTTTGTCAAATATTAATTGACCATAGAGATATGGGTTTATTTCTGGTCCCTCTATTCTGTTCCATTGATCTGTGTGTCTGTTCTTGTGCCGGTACCAGACTGTTCTGATCACAGCGGCCTAATAATATGGTTTGATATCAGGTATTGTGATCCCTCCTACTTTGTTCTTCTTTCTCCAAATTACTGCAGCTGTTCAGGGTCATTTATGGTTCCATATAAATTTTTGAAATGTTAACATCAGCAAAAGGACAAGGGAACCAACTGTATGGAAAAATATATTTGCCAATGATACCTCAGACAAGGGTTTGATCTCCAAAATATATAAGGAACACACATGACTCCACTCCAGAAAGAAAAACAACCCAATTAAAAAATGTGTAAAGGATCTGAACAGATACTTCTCCAAGGAGGAATACACAGGGCCCAGGGACATATGAAAGGATGCTCAGCATCACTAGCCGTCAGAGAGATGCAAATTAAAACTAAATGAGATACCACTTCACATCGGTCAGGATGGCCATCATAAACAAATCAACAAACAAGTGCTGGTAAGGATGTGGAGAAAAGGGAACCCTATTATACTATAGGTAGGAATATAGACTGGAGCAGCCAATGTGAAAAATAGTATGGAATTTCCTCAAAAAGCTAAAAATGGAAATGCCTTTTGACCTGGCAATTCTACTATTGTGATTATACCCTAAGAATCCTGAAACACCAATTCAAAAGAACCTATGCATCCCAATGCTCGTAGCAGCACAATTTACAATAGCCAAGTGTTGGAAGCAACCTAAGTGCCCATCAGTAAATGAGTAAATCAAAAAACTGTGGCACATTTATATAATGGAATACTATGCAGCAGAAAGAAAGAAGGAGCTCCTACCCTTCTCAACAGCATGGATGAAACTAGAGGGCATTATTCTAAGTGAAATAAGGCAGGCAGTGATAGGCAGATACCATATGATCTCACCTATAAGTGGGACCTGATCAACAGAACAAGCAAGCAAGCAAAATACAACCAGAGGCATTGAAATAAAGAACAAACTGACAGTAACCAGAGGAGAGGGGGAGGGGTAACAGTGGGAAAAAGGGGAAGGGTAACCAAGGAATATGTATAAAGGACACATAGAAAGCCAAAAGGGGGTAGGATGAAGGGTGGGAGCTGGGAATGAGAGGCGTGGGGGGAGTGGTGAAAGCAAAATGGACAAAACTGTACTTAAACAACAATTTAAAAAAAAGAAATTGAAAAAATATTACTCCAACCAAATTGAATTAGCTTCTAACTAAATAAATAAAGTTAATAATATGAATATAGAAAGTGAGTGATAGTAAGGTGAACATAAGGGACAAAAATTTTTATTTCCCAAAGATGGAAAGGCAATAGATAATAAAAAACATGTGTATGAAGAAACATATGTAAATTCATACAACATATATTTATGAATAAGTGAATACTCCAAAGACAAAAGAGTTTTCCTTTAGAATGAGCTGGGAGTTGGTAGATGGTTATAGAATCTTCTTGTTTTTTTTATTTTGGTATTACATACTTTATTTTTTTTACATTTGTGTATGTTATTTGATAGTATGTCAAAAGTGTATATATTTCTATTATGTCTAAGCATTTAATAAAGTTTCTTTGCAAACTTGAAAAAAAAAATAGTTTAAAAAGCTACCTTGGACACTAAAGGGCTTCCTTAAAATGAATAAACATTTTATTTTAAAAAATAAAATTAAACATAATTAGAAGTTTGCTTTAAAATGACATGGTTAAAAATGATAAATTAAGTCAAAGGCTAAGAGAAAATATATGCAGAATATGTATCTGGAAAACATTTGTATCCAGATTATAAAAAAGAACTATTAGCTCTGGCTGGTGTGGCTCAGTGGACTGTCAGTCTATGAACTGAAATGTCGCTGGCTTGATTCCCTGTCATGGCACACGCCTGGGTTGCAGAACAGGTCCCCAGATAGGAGTGTTTGAGAGCAACCGATCGATTATCTTTCACCCATCAATGTTTCTCTCCCTCTCTTTTTCCCTCCCTTCCCCTCTTTGGAAAAATAAATAAATAAAATCTGTATTTTAAAAAAACTGTTAAATCTGTATAATTAGAGGACAACACTCTAATAAAAATACACAGAAGTTTAACAGACATTCACAAAGAGAGACATATAAATGACAAATAAACACAGGAAAAATATTCAATATCATTAGTCATCAGGAAAATGAAAATCGAAACCACAATGAACTGGTTTCCATTGATGAAAAGATTTTTCATGAAAAGAAGAGTATTGAAAGACTTACAATACCTGAATTTACCCACTGGAATGCTTAAAACTAAGAAGACTGCCCAATGACAAAGCCAAATGAAGGAAGGATTGAGCATGGGAAGAGAAAAAAAAACAAAAAAGAAGACTACCAATACCAAATGTTGGCAAGGATATGAAACAACTGGGATATCCATACATTTGTGGTAGAAAAGCAAAATAAATGTATAGTCATTTCGGAAAAAGCAATCTTACTGCTATATATTTACTAAGAGGAATGAAAACATAATTCCACATAAATATGTATTTATATTAACTGAAAATTGGAAACAATTAACATGCCAACATTTAGTGAATGGATTTTTTAAAAACTGTGGTATAGCCATACCTTAGAAAAACTATTAAGCAATAAATAAAAACAGTATATTGATATATACAAGATGCAAAAATCTTAGAAACGTTATGCTCGATGAATGAATTCAGACTTAAACACGGCATGATGTATGTTTCCATTTATTTGAAATTCTAGAAAAAGGTACATTTTAAAAAATTAAGCCAGTGGTGTCCAGAGTCTGGAGGTTGAAAGAGAAATACACTGCAAAGAGTCATAAAGAAACTTTTTGAGACAACGGAAATGTTCTGTATGCTAATGATCATAGTGGTTACATGACTATATACAGTTTCAAAATCTATCAAACTGTACACTAAATATTAATCAATTTTATTGCATTTAAATTATAATTCAATCACATATGTAACTGAAGTACATTTTAACTATGTATGAAAGTGATGTATAATTTAAATATACACACATATAATTTATTATCTATACATGTGGAAGCAGCATGCAGGGTGAATGGGATTGGAAAAAAAAGACTGAAGGTCAAGAAGTCATTTATTCGGCCACTGCCGAAGTCAAGATAATGCCGGTAATCATGAAGAAAAGCAATTGTGGAGGAAATGAGAGTGAAGAACACAGACCAGTTGTTGAAGATGTTGAACATGAAATAGGTGTTAGAGATCTTTCAGAATTTGGACCATTACACAGAATTGACCAGCCCCATTTCTTCCTCTTTTCTTCTTCCTGTGTAAATAAGAAATCCCTCACCTTTGTATCAGTCACATTTGATCACAAATGGTGGCGTCAGTTGCAAGGAATGGGCAAGGAAAAAGGAATTTGGGTATCCATGAGCCTAGCATAGCCATTCTCAGTTAAAGGTAATGAGAGATTAAGGTCGAGCAAAGCCACCCATCCGCTTTTTTCACTTTATGTTCACTTCCTTGACTTCCAACTCTAGGAAATTCTGACACAGTTTATGTGGAGAGAGGTTGATTCGAAAACACCACACATTCTGATTCAACCTCACCTCTTAACAGCCCCAAGTTAATTCTTCAAAACTTGAGATGAGAACCAACGATTTAAAATCTGGTAAGAAATGTCAAGGGCCATAGTAAGACCAGTTTTTAGATATGCGGAATTTGTAGAGGTTGCAGAGAATTCAAATTAGTACGTCTGGCAGAAAAGTGAAAACGACAGATAATGGCGTTTAGGAAATTGGTCATGGCTCATGATATTAAATGTGAATCTTTAGTATGGGATGATATTTTAAGCTAGAAGTTGATTATCAAGAAGATACAGAACAGAGCTGAGCATTGACTCTGGTAAATTATCTACAATCAAGGGGTAAAAAGAAAAAGAAGAGGCTGCAAAGGAAATTGAATGATAGTGATAAAAGAAGTAGGGGAGACCCAGAAAAGTATAATAACATATTTAGTCAAAGACTACAACTAAAATACAAGCCCAAGATGATTAGAGTAACTTGTATTTACATAAATTACCTGAAAAGAATACCTCTACCCACACCATTTCTGTATTACAAATGAAGGTGAAAGACCTTTGGAGGTTTTTAAGGACAACATATATAATCTGGATAGAGTGATGTGAAATGGAGAAGAATTATGGTATTTTAAAAGGAGATTTAAACTGAGATATTTATGCACTCAGTCTCATGTGTGTAATTCATTTGCCAGAACATGACTGATCACTTTGCTTTCAAAGAGAGAAAGAGTAAAATCCTGTCAGTTACATTTTCAGATGTCTCAATTTGAACTTCATTATAATTGTAAAATGCTGTTATGTCATTTTTAAACCAGTTTATAAAGGATTACTTTGACATAATTATATAATGGATTCTATCAATCATCTATTTTACAATAGTTCAATCCCAATCTTAACTTGCAATACATTCAGTAGTCTATGTAGCTAAGTCGATTTAAATAAAAGCCATGCTATCAAGAGTAAGAAACTCTAGAAATCTTTTAAATTATGCATCTATATGTAGAATCCAAATGTTTCCATTATAATTCTTAGTCAAACAAGTCAGCCTGAATGATCTATGAGGCAATATTGAAAGCAATAATAATTCAATTTAGTCCAAGAAATGTTCATTTAAAATCTGTGTAATGCCAGGCACCATACTTGGCAGGTAAGTACATACCTACCTAAATAAATAAATAAATACAATCTTTTTCTTCAAGTAGCTTACAAATTAGTGAGGGAAAAACTCCTCATCAACATCATAATTTGAAAGTTATGTATTTGTAATAATTTATTTTTTATAAATTTCAAATAAGTGTAATTTTCCATTTTAGTAACTGATTTAATGTGGAAAACATTGAAAGAAACAAAAGAAAGTTAAATGCATCAGTAAAATTAACCAAAATAAGTAAATATAGAGGAAATATAGATAATGAAACTTTTAAATGCTGCTTTTTATACAATGGTATCATTTATACTTCTCAATCTAATAAAGCTTAAGTATTATTAAGACTTTTGGAGTAGCCATTTTTTCCTGAAATATTTTTTCATGCCAGTTTGTATCAGTTATGTTGCAGTATTAAAATCTTAGTGGCAAAAATAATAATAATAATAATAGTAATATAAAATCTTAATGGCCTGACACATTAAAGTTTATTTCTTACTAATACTTTAAGTGCAACATAGGTTATCAGGGCTCTGTGATTATTGTCACTCAAAAACCCAGGCTAACATTGCCTCCTTTTTCATTTTTATTTTTTCAATTGTATTGAAGTATAATTGACATATAAAATTGTCAGATGTATTTAAAGTGGACATCATGATGATCTGATATATGTATACATTGGGAGAGGATTCCCACCACCTAATCAACACACCCATCTGCTCACATATGTATCTTTTCTTTTTTTCCGGAGGAGGTGGTGAAGATATTTAAGTACTACTCTCTTAGCATATTTCAATTTTATCATACAGATTATCGACCATAGTCACCTGCTTATGCCTTAGATCCTCAGACCTTATTCACCTTAGCTGAAAGTGTGTACCCTTTTACAAACCTCTTTTATTTCTCTTTGTCTCTCCACATACCCCAGTCCTCACCCCGGCAACCATTTTTCTACTCTCTATTTTAAAGAATTTGTTTGTTTGTTTTTGTTTTGTCTTGTTTTGTTTCCACGGTTAAGTGATACCAGGTATGGAAGCTTTTTTTTCTTTTTTGATATATACTCCTACTGTTGACCAAATGGGGAGAAAAGAGTATGTAGTAAGTTAAACACTAACTCTTAAAAAGCCTTTGCCATTCACATTTCTTTGCCCTGTCTTGTCACATGCCTATCAAAGGAAATGAGGGATTTCAATCATATCAAGTTCCTGAATGACTGGAGAATCAGAAACTGTG
Organism: Mormoops blainvillei; assembly: GCA_004026545.1. NCBI lineage: Eukaryota > Metazoa > Chordata > Mammalia > Chiroptera > Mormoopidae > Mormoops > Mormoops blainvillei. The sequence goes on from PVJD01005930.1 coordinate 18,321, forward strand.
AATAGTCCTAGAGGCCTCTAAAGCCTTGCCTTTCTCTTCTTCATAAACAACTGTCACTTATGCATTAGACTTCCCCGGGTATTTGCTCTGAAATCCCTCATGTATAGCTTTCGAAATATCATTTGGGTATACTTTATCTAACTTATTCTGCATATTTCTGACTTTTTCAGTTGCATTTAGTCCATTATTTGGGTTGTTTCTAGAATGTTTATCATCATATGAGATTTTTGTCTTCCTTTAATTTCTGAGTTTTATAAGAATGTTTTTCATTCTTTTCCATGGTCTTATGATCACTTTTTGTATACTTATGTGACTGTTTCTGAACTTTTTTTCATTTCTTTAAGATAAATATCTCACCTATAAGTGGAACCCAATCAACAAAAGAAACAAATGAGCAAAATAGAACCTGAAACTTGGAAACAAAGAACAAACTGACCGTGACCAGAGGGGTGGGGGGAGGGGTATAACTGGGGAAGTAAGGGAAAGGGGCTAGCAAAAGAATATGAATAGAGGACTCGTGGGCATGAACAATGGGGGAGATTGACTGTGGGCAGAGGCAGAGTAGGGGAGAGCAATGGGGGAAAATGGCAGGACATCTGTAGCTGAACAACAATTTTAAAAAAAGGATAAATCATTCTCTACAGTGCTATATTCAACTACGTGATTTAATGATTTTTTGTGTTTTTAGCTGCCTTTTGCTCATTCCTTTTCCCTTTCTTGCTTGCTGTCAATTTCTTCTCTATTTCTTTTTTCAGGCACAGGTCCAGTAATAATGTTTTTCCATATATTACTAATTTTTGAATAGTAACAGGATCTGCTGATGAATAGTTTTGGGGTTTATTTCAAACATTGCTCTCATTGTTACTTTCTTTACCCTAGGATCAAATGTCTCCTTAGATTGCTAAGTACCAACCTGGCCTTTATCATCTTTTTTTAAGTTCTTCAACTCTCCTTTCCACTGGGTTCTCTTCTTTGGCAGAGAAGCTAGGCCATGGACAATAGAAATGACAGGTACACCACCATGACTTTTCCTTTAAAATTCCCCATTTCACAATTCTGGACTGTCAATTGTTAGACCACAGTTCTGGTCTAACAGGGTGTCCTAACCAAAAAAATATATACATAGATATAGATATAGATGATATAGATATATTATTGTATATGTCCTTTGGAATGTGACAAGTAGGGGAGGAGAATTTATTTCTGGCTCAAAACCTAAAACAACACGTGTTGGTATTAAGGATATTCTCTATTCCCCAGTCCAGGTGTGTTTTATTATGTAAGGCTAGGGGTTACAGCAATTTCTTTGTCTTAATGATTTTCTCTTTACTTGTCATTCTTCTTTTTTGTTATTTTTGATGGGGTTTCAGGTAGAAGAGTGAAGTAAAAACGCCTTTAATCCATTGCTTCAACTACATAATTATTTTTAAAAATCTATATGCTGTCTTTCTGCTGAACAGTGACCTCTTATATGAGACTAAGTTATTCCTCACTTTTATTTTTTAATCTCCAGCACCAAATGTACTGGGTCTTCAGCAAATGTTTTTGAATTGAAGAGAAATGGGTTGAATTCTTACATATTTTATTGTCTACTTTTGGTGACAAAGGAGAACCAAGGAAACATGGATATTTAATGTATCTCAAGCCATTATCACTTCTAGAAAACCATATCGAAACACTTTGTGTTGTTTTTGGAATATAATCATCTCTTTTCTATGCAAAAAGCCAGAAGGTTTATGTCGCAATTCAATGTTCAATGCTTATAATAATTGTTTTCACTTCTACTAGGCAACTAGAAAACAGAAGCATTGAGAGGTGTATTTTTCACCCCAATGATAAGAGAAAGGTTGTCTCTTCAAGTCGATAGCTGCAGGAATTCTATTCAGCATATGTATCTACACCACAATCTTTAGCATATCTCATAATGGTTAACCCATTTACCTTTACAGGTGGTTCAGATACTCAGATACACTAATTGCTAAACATAGAAAAGGTTGTAGGGTGCTTTTTTGTTTCGTGTATTAGTCAACGCTCTCTAGAGAAACAGAACCAATAGGATGTTTGTGTATATAGATAGAGATGGAGATAGAGAGCTGTTTGTTTAAAGAATTGGATGACGTGATTGTGGGGGTTGTGGCAAGTCTGGAATCTACTGATAGACCAGGAGGTTAGAGACCAAGGGAAGTGTTGATGTCTTGAGTCCAAAGGCAGTTTAGAGGCAAAATTCTCTCTTGCTCAGGTGACTTGAGTCTTTTCTCTCAACACCTTTAACTGATTGAATGAGGCCCATCCATACTATGGAGGGTAATTTGTTTTAGTCAAAATCTATTGCTTTAAATATTAATCACATCTAAGAAATATCTTTTTTAAAGATTATTTATTTATTTATTTATTTTTAGGGAGAGGGGAAGGGAGGGAGAAAGAAAGGGAGAGAAACATCAATACATTGCCTCTTGCACACCCCTAACCGGGGGCCTGGCCCACGACCTAGGAATGTGCTCTGACTGGAATTGAACAAGTGACTTTTCGGCTCTATGGATGATGCCTAACTCACCAAGCCACACCTGCCAGGGCTATAAGAAATATCTTAGTTCCGGCTGGTGTAGCTCAATGGATTCAACATCAGCCCACAAACCAAAGGGTCGCCGGTTCGATTCCCCAGTCAGGGCACATGCCTGGGTTGTGGGCCAGGTCTCCAGTAGGGGGCGCATGAGAGCCCACCACACACTGATGTTTCCCTCCCTCTCTTTCTCCCTCTACCCCTCTGTTTAAAAATAAAATAAATAAAATCTTTAAAAAATAAATAAATATCTTCTTTTTCTAGACAACATCTAGACTGATGTTTGACAAAAACTTATTATCATGGCCTAGCCAAGTCGACACGTAAAATTAACCACTGCATGTGGCATCTTTAGGAGAATTACAGATGAGCCTCAATAGACCTGGCTTTTAATTCGAGTGCCATTGTACCACATTACATGACTGCAGGCTGCTGTGCCATTTTATACCCCACAAAGTACCCCCAGAAGAGCAATGCAGAAGTCAAGTCTCAAGCAGTAGTCTTTGTTGTGGTATCAAGATTTATTCTGCTTAAAAAATGTGTTATTGCAAAAAGTTCTTGATAGTTTAAGGCATCCAGAAAGTAGCACATTTACAGAATATGGTAACGCCATTATGGAAGCTGAGCCTTCAACGTCTCCACTCTCCCACTTCATATGATGGATAATTTGGAACTCACTCTTTTCTATGCTTTGGTTAAAATTTGAGATTTATAATATTTTATAATCAACCTGCAAAACAAGTCCAAATTTCACATGAGCTGAATGAGGACTAAAAATCAAGCAACAAATATTAGGATTATCCTTCCATTACACCCGCTTTGAAAAATGAGCCCTTACTGCCACATGAAGGATTCTTTAAGCTTTAATACTGAGCAGAGATTTAAAAGGATTAACACGAACTGCCTTCCACTAAATACACAGAATGCATGTTAACATCTAGTATTTCATCTTTATTTGAGTACTTTAAAATGTAATGTTCTGGCCATGGAGAAAGACTGGCTGATATTGTCCATTACTATTCCTGCTAAGTTATTCGCAGTTCCCCACTGACCTTTTTTCAGCAAGTTTTTCAGATCCTTGGTTTCAGCTGCTGTTTTGTGTCTTTCTGACATTAGTTAGTCAGATTTATGGTCCTCTGTGCAGGGGTTCCTACCATGCGTGTCATTATTCCAATGCTTCTCCCTTTAGCAATCTGTGTTTATAACTTAGCCATTTAGTTGCTTTGCCCAAATTCCTAGGACTTACACCTTGCTGGAATAGCGCTTGTTATTACCAAGGTACTTTGTAAAACACTTGACTCTATTTTCATGTATAACTATTTTTAGAACCAACAGTGGAATTGAACAGACCTGCTCTTTGATTGTTTATTTTTGCCCAGACATTTATTTGGAAGATGTTAGCTCTCTTTGGGCTTCCACGGATACCCCATTTGTTCATTCAGCATCTTTTAGAGCACCAAATATGGACATGACCAGCTTGCTCACAGGTAAAATAAAAGTTAACACATTCTTAGCATGTAAGCAGTTGCAATGTTGACCTGTTAATTTATGAGCTTCTACTTTTATTTTTTCCAATTATGTGGAATATTATCTTTGTTCCTCAACACAAAAGCATTTCTTATTATAACTGTCAACTGGTTGATAATAATAGACACAAGCAAATATTAAAAGATCTTGTAACCTTTTTAAAGAAAAGCGATAACAAGTGATGATGATGATATGCCATGGAACAGTTGGAAGAGGATGTGGGTGATAAGCAAGATTTGATGGGCATTTAAAACCTGCTTGCTTCAGTATGTTTCCCCACTGACCTGTATTAGTGCTTAAAACATCTACATTCACATAACATTTTGGATGAGTTGACATCTTAAATATACACATTTAGAAACTAAAATGGAATATTACCATCTCTGTGTATATTAATTTTATGCCATGACTTCATGAAACACTTCATGATTTCTACAGGTGGAGTATCATTTATGCCTTAGAACTGTGTAAGTTGCCTATTTCTATCATTTTATGAAGCATTACAAAATTCACATTTTTCTATTTATCTGTATATGCCTGTCATTCAATTTGATTGTGAAGTCCTTGAGAGTGAGGTATGTGTCTGAAGTTTAATTTAATCCTCCATAGCAAATAGAAAAGAATTGTATATTCATGGATGCTCAACAAATTGTTGACTAATTGAAAAAAATAAATGACTATATTAAAGCTTACCCACTTTTCAGTTTAGCTAGGGAAGGTATGTGAGGTAAGCATAATATGATGGTGAAGGTGTAAGTTGGTGCTATGAAAGTTAGTTTCCAAGCAAAATGATAAAAATAACAGCTTCAGGTGGAACTTCCAGGGTGGCAAAGTGAGAATCTTAGTAAATCTCCTCCATAAGAACAAAGAAGGTACTAGTGAAAGTTATCAAACTCAACCATTTCAAAACCAAGGGCATACTACAAAGTAGAAAATGTTTAAGAAAAGATAATGACTGTGTGGGATATCTGAAATTTCCCTGCCTGTGTTCTCCTCTAGGACTTTTATGGCATTGTGACTTATATCTAAGTCTTTTATCCATCTTGAGTTTATTTTGTGTGTGGTGTAAGCTGGTGGTCGAGTTCCATTTTTTTGCATGCACCTGTCTAGATCTCCCAACACCGTTTGTTGAAGAGGTAATTTTTACTCCATTTTATGCTCCTGTCCCCTTTGTCAAATATTAATTGACCACAGAGACATGGGCTTATTTCCGGGCTTTCTGTTCTGTTCCATTGATTTATGTGTCTGTTCTTATGCCAGTACCAGACTGTTCTGATTACAGTGGCCTTTTAATACAGTATGATATCATGTGCAGTGACCAGAGGGTGGGGGGAGGGGGATAACGGGGAAAAGAAAGGGAAGGGTCATCAAAAAACATTCATAAAGTATACATGGATAAAGCTAATGGGAGGGGGGGGGTTGAATGTGGGAGGTGGTAGTGGGTAAGGCGGAGGAGATTAAGGGGGAAAAATAGGGACTACCGAAATTGGATTAATAATAATAAAAAGAAAAAGAAAAAGAAAAGTAAAGGAAATTAACTTTGGTAACAAAAATGGTTCTGTGGCATTTTATTTTGAAAATCCTTCAAAATAAAGAAAGTCCCATATTTAGCCCCCCTTCTATGACATGGTGGTTGTAACAATGACCAGTCTCTCAGCCACTGGAAGGGGCTAATCTGTTTCAGAGCTTTGAAATAAGCCCCATTTACAGAGTGTTGTCACTATTGGAACAGACTAGGAACTCTCTGGAAATGTCCCATTCCCAGGATAGTGTTGCTACTTAGCCTGACTTGTATTTGTTTGGTGGAAAAGCCTTGTTTTCAGGTTATTGTTAACGATGTGTGCTATTAACTGCAGTAGTTAAGGTTTCCGCAGCCTCAGGGTGTGCTACCAGTTGGGACAAGTAAGAGGCTGGTCAGAAAATTTAAGAGGAAGATCCATGGAAGGACGCAAACTTAAAGAGGTCTGAAAATACTCACCGTGTTCCTGGGATCTAGAAGCCATATACATGTGCAGGTTGCACACGTGCTGGAGGAAACAGGAGGAAGCGTCAGTTACTTATCACTGTTTGGTTGGCTTTGTGGCCTTGCGCAAGCAGGTATAAAAGCTAATGCAAACAGGTAAATTTCCTGAACTTTGAGGGTGTGCCTCCATTTGTGCACAGATTCCCCTTGGAAAGAGTAGAAGACTTAGTGGCTCAGGAAAACCTTCTGGCCAAACACTGACTGACCTCTAAGCTATGCTCACCCAGGCACAAACCCCACAAATCCAGGCTTAAAAATAAAAATGACAAGATGGATAGATTTATAATACACAGATGAAAGGTAGGTAGATAAATAGATAGATTAAAAAAAAACAAAGATTTCAGTAGCCACACACTTTAGGGAATATATACTCTACAGAATTAATCCTGAAAAGTCACTAAAGAAACAGCAGCAGTGGCAACAACAACGGAACAGTAATACCAAAATGGCGGGGGTGGGGGTGATAATTGCAGGGTTGGTATAACATACAGTCAATTCTGATTATTTACAAATTCCATATTTATGAATCCCTCTACTTGCTAAAATTTATTTATAACAACATAATCAACACTCATGGTGCTTCCACAGTCACTCACATAAATGTGAGTGCACAGAATGGTGAGGTCAAACAAGGTGACACTCCAACTTCTTATTTAAGCTCTCATACAGAGCTGACCAAAGAACAAAGAAAGTAGTGGGACGGCCTCAGGCCAGTTACGAAGCTTCTAAACCTCATTTTCTCTTTAGTAAAACAAATATGGAGTCTACCACCACAATAAGTTGTTTTCAGGATATGATCTATATGAGATATGTCTGTCTGTCTATTTATCTATCTATCATCTACCTCCTCTAGGAGCAATAGTTCTGTATTCTCTAATTCAGTGTTTATACTGACTTTATAAGGCATAACTACCATGAATAAGGAGAATCAATGGTATTAGCTAAATTTCCCTGTTTTCAACTAAAAAATTATAATATATGAAAATAAACAGGAAAGTATAACCTATACCCAGAAAAATAAAACAGTCAGTAGAAGCTGTCCTTAAGGGAACACAAAAGTTTCACCAAAGGAAACCATGTTTAAGGGACTAAAGAAAAGTATGACAGCTAAATCTCACCAAATAGAAAAAATCAAGAGATAGAAATTATGAAAAAAAAAAACAAGTGGGTTTTCTGAAGTTGAAAAATACAATAACTGAAATGTAAAATTAACTAATAGGGGTTAGCAACAGATTTGGGCTGGTGGAAGTATCAATAAACTTGAAGTTAAATGAAAAATATCAGTGAACCTGAAGATAAATTAATAGAGATTTAGCTACTTTGAGGACCAGAAAGAAAGTGAATGAAAAGAAAAGAAAAGAACAGAATCTCAGAAACTGTGGGATTTGGATATACCAATATATGCATACGAGGAGTCCCAGAAGGAGAAGAATGGGAAAAGGGACAGACACATATCTGAGGAAATAAAGTCCACACACTTTCTTAATTGAGGGAAAACATTAATCTCTATATCTAACAAGCTCAACCAATTAGGAAAAACTCAAAGAGGTCCACATCCAAAGCATCACAGTTATGCTATTAAATTATCAGTGATGTAGAGAACATCTTAAAAGCAGTAAGATAAAAATGACTCCACAAATACAAGGGATCTTTAATAAGATCAGTAGCTGAGTTTTCATGAAAACCATGGATACCCAAAGATGAGATGACATATTTTGAAAAGAAAAGACTGTCAACAAGAATTCTATGTCCAACAAAACTATTCTTCAAAGGTAAAGGAGAATTAGAGACACTGACATAAGTAAAAACTGAGATAATATATTGCTAGAACACTGCCCTACAGGAGATACTTAAGGGAACATTTTACTCTGGAAAGGAAGAAGAGCAGATGAAAACTCAAATCCACACAAAGAAATAAAGGACATCAATAGAGGTGTTTACATAGGAAAATATTAACAATTTTTTTCTCTTACTGATTTAAAAGATAATTACATAAAATAATTATCATAATGCTATGTCGATGGGCTTATTTAAAATGCAATTTGTGTGACAATAATAGCACAAAAGTGGGGAGGGGGATAGAGCTATCCTGAGGCAAAGTTTTAATATACTACTGGAATTAACTTAGTATTAATCTGAACTAGATTGTTTTAAATTATATGCATATTATAATCCCCAAAATAACCATTAAGAAATTAACTTTAAAAATATAGTTTAAAAACAACAAAGGAAATAAACTAGTATACTAGAAAATATCTGTTTAACAAAAAAAAGAGAGAGAGAGAGAGAAAGTAATGGAGAAATAATGGAAGAAAACGATATGACACATAGAAAACAAATAGCAAAATGACAGATGTAAACTCTACCATTGAACATATTTACATTAAATGTAAATGAATTAAACACTCTAAGTAAAAAGCATAGATTAGCAAATTGGATTGATAAATAGAATCCAAATATATGCTGCTTGTAACAGACAGATATTAAATTCAAATAAATTAAAACAAGAGCTGAGTGACTATACAAATTTCAGACAAAACAAATTGTAAGACAAATCAATAAACATATCCTTGGGTGAGGATAAAAAATATATATGTTACTAGGAACAAAGAGGTGCATTTTACAGTGATAAAAGAAATGGTCAATTCTTCAGGAAGATATAACAAATATAAGCCTATGCAGCCAACAATAGAGCCACAAATTATGTGCAAAACATACTAACAAAATTAAAAAGAACAATAAATAATTCATTATTAACAGTTGAAAAAGTCAGTACTTCAGTATCCATAATTGATCGAACAATTAGACAAAAAATAATTCCTTGAGGGTGGAAGTAAAAATAATAGTATCATGGCAGTGAGGCTAACCTCTCCCAGGTTAGACCAGTTTTTCCAGAACACTTCAGTAGGCCTGCATGACATTATTTAAAAATTATTTTAATGTCTTTATTAATAGTTGTCAGACTTTTTTTGTTTTACTCTTTTACTAATCATTAAATTTCATAATATTTTGGTTATTACCTTCTTGACTTTAAAGCCTGCAGAATAGTTAAATTGCATTGTTGAAGTACTACCATTTTCTCTGACATATTTTTAAAAATCTAACATAATAGTAAATAACATAAGCATATGGCAGAAAATATGAAAAGAAAGAAAAGAATAATGATGACCATAGTTCCATAAATTTTGGTTATTTTGAATATCAGCAATACAGATATTAACTAAATAATTATAGATATTGTAATTACTTTCTTAGAATAAATTTCTAAAAATAAAATTGTTACAGTAATGAGTATAACAATTTAAAATTTTTAAATACATGAAGTAGTTTCCCCTCCCAGAAATAATGTATCACTTTATACCTCACCATCACAATGTATGACTCTCCCAATAAAAGATGTAATAATCAACTGAATGGATTATTTAGTAATTTACTTAACTATTGTGTTATAGTTGGACTTTTCAGTCATTCATTTTATAAACAAATTATTTGTTGAGTTTCTGCTATTATCTAGTCCATGAGTAGAGGAAGTCATAAAACAAAAATAGATTTTGTCCTTGAGGATTTTTCACCTTTGCACTACTCTGCTGATATTAGAGTCACTATTTTTTACACATTCAGATTGCTTTTAAATAAGTGCCAAAAATGGTGATGTATTTTCTAACACTTCCGAAAGTTCAGGATTCCCAGTGACTGTAAATATTCTTCATTGGATTTCATTACAAGTGAAGTTTCATCATTTGCCATCAGTAGTAAACAATAATAGCAGGTGACTACTTGCATTACTTGAAGAAATTTATCTAATTCATGATGTAAGGTGAAAAAAACAAGTCAAGATTCAGAAAGTGAAAAAAATGCATCTGGTGATCAAAATCAACAAATCAATGTTTATCTGTATAAAACTATTTATTAACAGTAATTTCACATAAATTAATTGACTCTTAAAAGCAGTATGATATAGCAAACATTTAAAAAAAAAAAAGCTGAAATGATATGATATCTTAGAAACTCTCCAGAAGATAAACAAGTTTCACTTAGACATTTGTGAAGCAGAAACTGGCCAAAGATCAAACGCTATAAAACTTTAAAGTAATAATAAAAATAAATCATTGGCCTTGATGTGGAAAAACCCTTTCATAATGATTGTCACAAAAATAACAGGGAATCAAGAGTCTCTGCCCCTACTTTTTAAACTTTTATAATCATTTTGGCAATACTTGTTAATAAGCAATGTTTTTCCCTGCCAATAAGTATTTTTACATAAAATATATAATATAACCAAAAATTATTGTGATTTCCATGAATTGTCCTCACAACTTTACTCTCTTGTCTGTCTTATATTACTATTTCATATTTATTATAATATCAGTTCAATGTGATGACAACTAGTCTCCTCAGGAAATTTTGGTAAGGTGGTGTTTTTGCTGATTATCTTATATTTGAATAGCTGTCTATTAATTTTTCCCTGGGGAATCTGCTCTGTGGCAGTCATTAAGCTAGTAGTTCTCAAAGTTCTGGGCAATGGCTCGATTAAGCTCTCAGCATCCTTATGGTCGGATGGGGTTGTGTGACCATTTCTGACGGAGCAAAGATGACGTGTGATTTCTGGGCCAAACAATTAATAGCACAGCTAATTTAATAATACAGCTACATGAGACTGCCGAACTTTATTTGGGTTCTTCTTCCCTGCACACATGGTCTCGACATCGTTCCCAAGGCAGAGGCCAGGGTAACTGAAGGGTCTACCTCATTTTTATCCTATCTTTGGAGGATCAGAGTAGTCCTGTGCTGTCTGTTGGCCAATGCCTAAAAGTAGTTTTTCTTTGTCCAGTTACCTAATTATTTACAGCAGAGGAGTATGTATGTCCTTGTCTCTCCATTATGGTCAGAAGCAGGTGTCCAATTAATTGAATTTTATGTGTTGATATTATATCTAGCCAATTTAGTAAATGCTTGATTATTTCCAGTTACTTGGATGAGAGTCTATGGGTTTCCTACGTGGATAATAATATCACACATGAGTGATAACAACTTGCATTTCCTCTTTTCCAATAAGCCAATCATTACTTTTCCTTATCTTTACTGACTACCTAGAATCTCTAACACAGCATTGTCTTATTCAGAGAGGAATAATACTTGTGAATAAATTTACCTGATAAATATAAAAATTACCTTTGTTTTTATCTTAATTCCTAATTTTCATCTCTAGGTCAAGTAAAATTAAATTTAATATATTACCCTAACTAACAGAAATAGATCCTGCTTTTCTTCCCTACTTATTCATCTATATAGTTATCTTATGTGGGCAAAGTCTAATAAAGATGCTTGGAATGATATTTGCCAAATTTTAATATTTATTTTTGGGGAGTAGGAGTTGGAGTAAATTTTGGAAACAATTTTTACTTTTACTTTTCCTCCACTCTTCATTACTTTAATTTTTTTTAAAAAAATGACAAGCTTGTATTATCTTTTGAAAATAATAGTGCTTAATCTAAAATAATTACATGCTTGTTGTAAAAAATAAAATAATATGAAAGTATAGACAGAAAGGTGTGAAAGTTACCCTCATTCACTACAACCCAGTTCCCAGGAATATCCACTATTAATTGATATATATATATACTCCCATACTTGCCTCAGTTTATTTACAAGTATTTAACTGTATATAAATATGTGTGCATGCATGTTTATAGTACACATGTATCTACTTTTATATATTTACATATGCACATTCATACACCTATATATGTATATGTGCACACATGAATGTTTATGAATATATACATATATAGTATAACTGAAAATAGATATGGTTTCCCTCAGATGATCTCATGTTTAATATAATAATTTACAACTTACATTTCTCAGTTTAAAAAATATACTGCAGCTTCCTCTTCATGTCAGTACATAGATATACATTATTTCTATCTTTATGAAATTATATTTGAAAACTATTATCTTTTGTTTATATTTAAATAATAAAGAAATGTTGATTTAAAAATTATGCACTTTTCACTTCAATAATTCTTTCCTTCTTGTACCATCTTTTCCAAAGGCAACACTGTAAACAGTTTGTTATACAAATGCCTGGTCTTCTTCTTCTACACACTTAAATATATTCAATTGCTCTTATACATAATATAACTACACATCTCCCTATATTTACTTGTACACGTATAGATTTTTCTGACATTTGATTTTATATTTAACCTTAACATCGGGGTATTTTCCTATTTTATTGCATACGTTCTTTTAAACAGCAGGTTAATATTTCTTAGCATGAATGTTTCATAGTTTTTTATTTAGCTTCCTCCCCATTGATGGGCATTTAGGTCCTGTGGCAGATATTACACATTGACTTGCTTTGGTCCATTTCAAGTACCTTGGAACATATTTCCCTGAATGACAGAGGCTGAAAAGTTACAGGCTACTTCTCTCAGACTCCCTTATCTCTCAGGTTCCAAACTGGCTTAGCTTTCATTTCCCTGTATTGGGAATGCAGGCTGGCACCTCTGTTTCTGCAAGTGAGCAGTTGAGCGAGCACAGTTGTTTGGTTTTACAAAACAGCAATTACTGGCCTCTGTGTGCATAGTACCTAGCTACCTAGCTTCAGAGGTGTTGTGAGGCACCCTTGCTGCCCTTAATCTTGTCTAAGTAAGAGTGATCCTGGAAGTGGATGTGGTGGTGGCCTCACTTCCCCCATGCCCTGGCCGAAGAGGTGGTGGGCATAGGACATGATTCCCTTATTTTCCTGGTCATGATTAAGATAGAAGCTTGCTTGATGGCACTATTCTGTAGGGTTATTCCAGGAGTCATTTCTGGAAACTAAATATAAAGGTGGCTTTTTTAGTCCTCCCAATGACTTTGTAGCACTTACTTCCTGTACTCTTTTTCAGTTTAAACTAGCTAATTTTTTTCTTTTCTATCAGCATTGAGTGCAAAGAATTTTAAACCGGATATTGCAGACCACATATGCCTGAGACTGTATAATTTGGCACTGGTTTAGCAATCAAGTTGCGGCCAGGTCAGGCTCAGGGGTTGCACTCTAAAAAAGTGATGAACTCTGTTATTTAATGATAAAATTAATATGATTGTTCTCTGTGGCACAATGTACTTACCATGGCTGTGGCATTAAGGGGAATTTGCCTTTAGGTTTGTTAACGAGTGCCAGTTTGAACCTATAAAACTTGTCTGATGTCAACAAACAGAACTGCGTCTTTTCTCTGTGGAGGAATTTGTGACTTTACATACACATACCCTTGTAAGCCATTCCTGTGTGGAGCAGCAGATTATGTATTTAGACAGGTTTCTCTTGGTACACAGAGTGTCCATATACTTTAGTAGCTTTATTTTTATGGCCTTAAATTTCTAAATGATCTTTTAAAGAAGCTGTCGCATAGAAATTTGTGCTAATAGACCCAGAGCAGATGACAGGTAGTGGGAGGGGAGAAGTTAGGGAGTAGAGGGATTGAGCAAAAATAAGAACTCAAGGACATGGACAACAGTGTGGTGATTACTTGGGGGAGGGAGGTATAAGGGCACTAAATGGTAATGGCAAAAAAATAGAATAAAGATTAGATTAAAATTAAAAATAATAATAATCCTTGGGCAGAAAAGTCTGGCTAAATTACTGCTTTACTTACCATACCTAATTAGAAAACTGGATATTTGGTATGGGGTGAAAAGTTATTTTAAGTTAAAAAAATAATTCATTAGTATGCTTATCTCATATAAATACTCCAGAGATGCAGATTAATAATGATTCCTTTTATTGTAAAGGAAGTATTTGTGTTACAATGAAAATTCCCCTTTTCCCTTGGATACGTATGGGAAAGAGCTTCTAAATACTGCATTTGTTTTGGCTCAAAGGCAAATCGTGGGTAACCTGAATCTCTCATCAGTTTCACAATTCTCTCTAGATTAGTTTTGTTTCCTCAGCAAATTTTTGTTGATCGTAATAGAAATTTGGGCAAAAAAAATGTGTTTATATTTTTCACCAGTAAAATAGTGTTATCTAAAGGGCCTTCTCTGTGGTATTGAGGGAACTTTATCTCTTACTATTAGTAGTTTGGCCAGAACATGAATCAATCTGTAATATTTGGGCTGTTTTAGAGCTCATTCTAGGGGCAGTTTGTTCAAATCACAAACCACAATGTGGTTGAATCTCTTACAAATTTCAAAAACAAACTTGCCTGAGGCAATATTTCAGTGTGGTTAAATACCAGCAAACCATCTCCTTTACCCTAGCTAAAGATTGCCAGGGAACTCTGTGGTCCATTTCTGTGGACTTGTAACAAATATGACCATTGACAGAAACATTTCATATTTTGCATGGTATGAGTTACGCCTTCTCTTCCACTCTCTTCTTTAAACCACGTTTTTTAAATTTCTGCTCTTCTACTTCATTATTTTTAAATTTTTCTAAATTGTTCCATCCATAATCAGCACTGATTTCTTCAATATTTTAAATGTTCAGTCATAGGGTCCTGTGAAGAAATAACATTATATTATAATATATAATTATATAACATTATATAATGTAATGTTGTTATGTTGTTATTTCCTCCTAGGGGCTTATTACTAAACATTTAAAAATATATATTAAGTTTAAAATATATGTTAAACTATTTTAAAAATATATAAGATTCTATCTATCTATCTATATATGCACCTTTTGTAAATTCTGATGATTTATAAAGATAGGTCTGCCATTAAATATTCTTTTGCCAAATTCTGAGCAAGTTTGTTTTTTTTTTAAGTGTCTTAAAGACAGAATGAATAATACAGTAGGGGTACCAGAATAATAGGACAATTAAAGAATAGTTTCAAACATTATATATGTATTATAAACTTTAGAGAAATCTTGGATTCAAAGAAATAAAAAAATTGTTGAATACTTTACATGCATTAGGTACAAAATTTCATATTCCTTGCCACCCTGTGTATTAGAATCATCTCACATATTTTAAAACTATGTTAATTAAAGAAAAACATTTATAAGCATCCCTTATGCTAACTGAAAATCTACTGATTTCACCAGTGAAAGACGACTTCTAGTATTACTAAAGTCTCTCATGTCAACCTAAGATAAAGGTGTCCTGGAGTGTGACCTTTTTTATTAAATGTTGAGTTTACTATTTCCTGTGACCACCTGAGTAAGGCCACTACTGATCTATATGTCATATCGTGGTGTCTATGCTGAGGTATTTTTTAAATTTAATTGCAGACCTCATAGCGCACCATCAATTCCTTCACCCAAGCTCACTAGTCATTGTCCCTTAACTTGGCTGACAGATCTGGGACCGACTGCAGGTGGTGAGCTGCCTAGGGCTGGAGCTTAACTCCTATTGTTTCTTTAAATGGCTTTAAACACTGCTCGTTTGCTGACGAGTCACAAAATGCCTATCTCTGACCCTGACATTTCCCCTGAGCACCTCGACTTAGTTGACGTCTCAACCTGGATGTCCAATTAGCAGTTCCAACCCTTCATAGCTGAAACAAATTTCTTTGTTCCACACCTGACTCCCAATGAGGGAAAATAATCTTGTTACATTCTGGGCTATCTCCATCTCAGTAAATGGTGCCACCTTCTGTATAGTTTCTCAACACAAAAATAATGGAGTGAGTCTTTGTTCTTTCCTTTTTCTTAACCCATGTACCCAATCAAGAAATTCCAACCTGTTTGGCCTCCAATATTTCTGATAGTTCCAGTTTACTCCAGCTACTTTGCCTTGAAAAAGACATTTCTAACTAATGCCCTTCCTTCTTTTTTTGTATTAAATGTCTTTTCATTGATATTGTTAGTAGAGGTATTTTTAAATGCTCTCTTTTGGCAAAGTAAATGACTTCAGGCCAGCACTCTGTGGGTTTTCTTTGTTTTGTTTTTCTTTTTAAAGAGATTGAATTGAAAAGTTTGATAACCAAGCAACTCTAAATAAATCTAGTTAGTAAGAGTGACTTGTAGATCCCACCGCACCATGTCTTTCAATCTTAACTCCACTGATATAACCAATGAGAACTGCCTGGTATGTCTTTCCATATCTTTCTCCATGGTTACCAAATGTATAAGTGCACACATTTACATGCACATACATATGTGCACACACACGGAGTTTTGATTTTTGATTTAGTGCAAAAGAATCACATGATCATATTATGCACGTTGCGTAAATTTTCCTTTTAACCTAGTAATAAATCTAAATTAGTATATATAGTTATAACTGATTCTTTTAATTTTGCATAATATTGTACAGCATAGATGTGCCAAAATACATGAAGCCATTCACTTAGTAAAAATGTTCTCAATTTTGGGGGGTGTTTTTGTTGTTGTTTTTGTTTTTCCACTGCAAAAAATGCTGATATAACATCTCTATATCAATAAATTAATATAAAAATTTCTCTTTACCTCTTCCTACATTTATATCTCTTCTCTCATAATAGTACCATCACTTCTTTAAGGTACATTTTCAATAATAGAATTGTTCGATTAAAGGGGTGTATATGGATTTTAATTTCAGTAGATGAGACCCTCCAGAAAAAGTCCAGTCATTGTTAATAAAATGAAAACAGTTTGCAAGACATCGGTGTACACTGGCAGCCAAGGAGAGTGGACTAGAATGCACATGCATAAACAATGACTTCACCGTACTAGTCGGTGGGGACAGTAGATGCCATTGAGTGAACATGTGTACTGTCACATTCAAAATGACTGAGTGAGTAGAGCAACAAATTTGCATCAAATTTTGTTAAGCTTGAACGTTCCTCCATTGAAACTATTTGGGTGATTCAGAAGGCCCCGGTTATGGGTGATTGGTGATTGGCAGCTTCATCAGACAATGCACTTGCTCATGCATCACGTCTCATGCAGAGATTTTTGGCAAAATGTGAAATCATCCAGGTGACTCGGCACCCCCTACAACCCAGAATCGGCATGCTGTGACTTCTGGCTTTTCCCAAAACTAAAATCACCTTGGAAAGGGAAGAGATTTCTGACCCTCAGTGAGATTCAGGAAAATACAACAGGACAGCTGATGGCAATTGGGAGAACAGTGTGAGGTCCCAAGGTGCCTACTTTGAAGGGGACTGAGATGTCGTCTTATGTACAACGTTTCTTGTATCTTGTATCTTCTTGAATAAATGTCTCTGTTTTTCATATTACTTGGCTGGATACCTTCTGGACAGACTTCATATTTTGGAAAGGGTTAAGAAATTTCATCAGCATAACCCATCAATGTTCTACATTCCCATACATAAAGTTAGCTCTTTGAAATGTCCTGCTATAGGAGTCATGGCCTTGTCTCTTAGAGCACTTCAGCTACCACCAGGACGTAAACATACAAGTTACCCCTTGGCTGATTCTGTGTTATTCTATTATTTTTCACTGTAGAGACAGTGCAATAGTCTGAATTACCCAAGGAATTAATGTATCTTCAGGTGAGATGGAAATTTGTATCCAAGAAAATGCTCTCAGTTTCTGCTCCTTATTTTGCATTCATAACCACTTGTTCCAACATGGTACCCGTATCACTGACAGCCAGCTTCCTCTGTCATAGACCAATAAGAGTGTTATTATGCCCTATAACCAAAGACTCTGGTGATGAAAAGGTACTTTCCGCCCTTCCTCCAGAAAAATTTTTTCTTTTTCATTATTATTTTTTTTTAATATAAAGCCTGTGAGTCATGTTCAATTGTCTTTTCTTTCTTTCTTTTTTTTTTTTTAGGTAGTTTTTAAGAGACAAAATAGAAACTTAGCTTTTCAGAAAACTCTGGTCAGTCTATGCTTGTCACCTCTTCTCATCTGACTATCCTCCTATACAGATGTCAAAACATTGTATAGGGACATGATAAGTTCATTCCTCTTGGCAGTCAGTCAGCTACAATCCAAATCAGCCCTGACTAAGCTCACACTTTGTAGGGGAACCTACTAAACGGTCCACGGCCACTGTCTGAAAATGCAAGTGGCTCCGACTCAAGAGCATAGTGTTTAGTTCTGGTATATGTTGCGAAAGAAAACTAAAATGTCGAATTCACCCCACATAATGCTGCTATGAACTTTCGTGTCAGTTTTAAAATTATGGTAGCTTTGCTTATTTCAAAAAGGAAACCAGTCAAATCCTCACTTGCCACATTGACAGAATGCCCGAGCCTGGTCCAAGAAACACGAAGAGTGGGAAGTCCGACCTCTATACCTCAGGGAGAGGAGCCAAGCCCTGCCTCAAATCCTCCTGCTACAGATACGACGCTGATGACCGCTGGATCCAGGTCCCTGCACAGGCACCTGAGTTTTCTCCCAGTCCGTCTTCAGCCTAGTATTCTTCACAACACCTCAGGCTGGTACTTCTAACTGGTAACTCTTTCAGGCCAATGCCATCACTCCCTTTCCTTCACTGGGGTCTCTCATCACAAAGCTTCGGGGGGCTATTCTTCTACTCTTGAAATATAAAAGGGGTCACCACTCTTTCTTTTAATGAATCCTGCTATGGGATAAACTACCGAACTTCCTGGGGGTGGCCTTCCCGATTGCCCCAGGGAGCCCTATAATTTAATAACCTCCTCACACCAGTGTGCATTCATATATATGCACACAAACTGAGTCAGAAAGGGAATGATTTATCTTCTCAAAGGTTACTTACCATACTAAAGACAAGGTGACTTTCTGGTCACACACACACACACACACACACACGGGGGGGGGGGGGAATGTACAGCATAAATCTTTAATGAGGTAACCTTGCACTGTAACAAATGGATTGAGATTTTGACAAATAAAAATGAAATTACAGTCTAAAATATTTAAACTGTGGGAAGTAATCAGAAATTTTCTCTTGTACTTTAGTACAGATGACAGAAAAGAGTCAATAATGTTCTTTTTTTGTATACAAAATTGAAGCTTATTCAACTCTGAATTAAATAGCTTTCATATCAAAAGAAGGTTTAAAATGTCTGTTTACTTATTTACCATGAATAGTTAAGTGGTTTGCTTCACAAATGCTAATTCAAGAAAACAGTCTCTTATAGCGTGCCTTCTTAGGTTACACAAACAGTCTGTGCTGCATTTGGTGTTGGGTGAATTAAGATATGAGTCTACTGGCAACATTCTGAATAAGCAATACATGTCAGGAAAAGATTCAACAAGCCATACTATTAATCTGCTGCCCCAAATTCCTTAGCTGAAATTGTTCTTCAAATTATTTTTTTGTGTTTGTTAACTGTTCTGTTGACATGGAAATATTTCTGCTTTACTTACCTCACAAAGTTCAGGTATTTTTTATAGCTGTGCTTCACTTTGTCTCATGAAGAAACTTTATTGTGCTTTTAGAGCTTGAGTTAGTCTACGTAATAATGAAAAATATACATTTACATGTCTACATGACACCTTAGGAATTAAAGTTAATATGTACGTTAATTATTTATTTTTAAAAATGAGATTAAAATCCTAGCTATTTTACTGATTCGATAGGTTGTTAACTATTGGACATCCTGGATTTCCTTTTCATGTAAGGCTGAATGCTATATGATTGGGTTTAGTATGAAGAAAGAGTTCATCTCTCCCATTTGCTTACTCTTCAAATGCAGTCAGTCACCAAAACACAAGGGTTATTCGCCTCTCACAAAAGTTCCTGATTGGAGTAGAGGATGAGTTCCATGACTAAACAAGCTAGATATAACTGTATTTTATTAATAAAGAGCCAAAGACCATAGGGTATTTTTAAAATCAACACCATATGGAAATTTTAAATAATAATCATAAGCAAAGAAGCTAATTCCAAGCATTAAAAAAAAATACAGAAAACAAGAGAACTGGTTACAGGTTAAATAGCTGTGCTCAAATACAAAGTAACAATGGCTAATAAACCAAAATAGCAATGGTTCAGCATGGCTAATGTAAGAAATTACATTTGGACTACAAAATAAGTTTAACTCTTTACTCCCTATTAAGTATGTGAGGAGTGATTATAACCCCTTATCTGCAGTTTGGAGTAAGGAAGGTAGTTTTCTGTGTTTGGGTGGTGACTACTGCATTCAAGAAGCAAGTGGCCACAGCCTGCTTTTGAAGAGGGAGATCCCTAAATGGGTCCTCTACTGGGAACTACAGGGACTCTTCCCCAACCATTCCTTACTGGCTAACCCTATTACCATTGCTCAGAAAGGGCATAGGGTAATTTTATGATCTCTTTTATGTAAGTTTAAGTCATCCTTAAAAATAGCACATTTCAACCAAAAGGGTCTCTCTTCTTTTCCTTAAATTCACAAATTACCAGGTGATCTTTCAGAAATTCCACATGCAGACTTAGATGATTTATAAGTAACTCAAACTCAAATACTCCAATGCTAACCATATTCACTCCATTGTTCTACACGTACCACCAACCCCACACAGAGTAAGAGAGCTAGATATCGAGCCCTAAAGTGCTGGACATTGTGCTAAATTCTTCATATAGTATATCAATTTACCCTCATCTCAGCTATACTGATAATGACTGTTAATATTTTAAGTTTATAAATAAAGAAAGTAACTATCCTGAAGATAATAACTTGTCTGGAATTACACTGTGGAACCTGTGTTTCCCATCTCAATGACATCATCACTATCCATACAGTCGTGCAAGCCAGAAACCTAGTTCTGTCTCCTTCTTCTCCAACTCCTGCATTTAATCAGTCACTGAGTCTTGCCAACCACTAAAATGCTTCTGGGAATCATCCTTATCTATTCATTTCCTATCACTAACAAGCTCAAATTTTCATCACGTTTTGTCCTAAGAATAGCAATAATCTAATAATCTCCTAATTGGTTTTCCTATTTCTTGTCTCTCCCACTCACATCCTTATGCCCCCCTGACAACAGTTCCGCTTGCCTTTTTTCCCTCATTCCTTCCTTTCCTCTTTCTATGAAGCCTCCCTGAATTTCCTTCTTTGTCATTCCTGCCCAAGGTTATTTTCTCATTACTGTACCAAGAGAACCTATGTGCTTCACTAGCATAAAACTCATGCCATTGAAACACAAATAGCAAGATAGTTCTGTTGTTCCTACTACCAGGCTGTTAACTGCTTGTAGACAAAACACTGTCTTACTTACAGCTCTATTCATGGACTCACTCAGTTACCTATTTATCCAACATTACCCATCTTGTACTGGTCACTTTATTTTTGAATGATTATATTAACAATAACTATCTTTTATTGATAATAAAATAATCTTATGAGGTAGGTCTTATTATCTTTATTTAAATTGAGGAGACTGTGTATAGAGACAGACACCACTCTCCAGGAAATATTTGGTTGTATGACTGACTATGTAAGGGATTCAACAAGTGTTAGTGAATTTTGTTGAACTTCAAATCAAAGAACAGACAAGCACTTAAGAAGGTCTTATCCAAGGCCTGCAGCAGTTGAAAGTACTTGAATCTTTGAGTCAGGTACACAAATTGCAATCTCTGCTCTGTCACTAGTAAACCACGTGACCTCACGTAAATTGCTTATTTCTTCAAGCCTCATGTTTAAATCTATAAAAGAGAGATGTTTTTAGTACCACTTCAAAGAGCTGTCATATTTGTTAAATGTGAAAATACATGGAAAATGCTTAGTAAGCTATTCAGCGCAAAGTAAACCCACAATAAGTATCAACTATTAGTGTAATGACTGTTCGAAAACGTAATGTAATATGGGGTCAGTAATAAGCTATTCAATGTAGAATTATACATTTTCTAGTTATAATTTTCAATGTAATTATCTTTGATATCTTTGGTTTTCTCTAATTAGGATTTTTGTGTGGTGCCAACAGGAAGCGCAGTGTGGGAGGCCAGTAAACCCAGGGGAGTGTCAGCTGCTGAGGCCCTCCAGGTTTTATTATAACAGCATTCAGTATAAATGCTTGTCAAGGAATAGTATTAAGTATGAAACTGAAGGAAAATCACACTAACTCCTTCTGCCATATACATCATTCATATGAAATAAGGCTATTTTAAATATTTTACATTTCATCTTTTCCTTAGAGCATTGCTCTACCAGGCAGAATAAATAAAAATAAAAGTAATTACTGAATTAAGAGACTAGGTTAAATGTCATAGAAAATATTATTTATGCCCTAGGGACTGTCTTCTTGAGGGAGAGAAAAGAATTCCACACATCTCAGAACACAAAGAAGGAATTTCTGGAACTTAGGGAAGACTTTTGGCTAGATAAGTTAACCAGCATACTCTAGGCCTGAGATGCCAATTGACCCAACATGCGGCTTTCATTGTGATGTTAGGAACAAAATGACCCATTGCCCAGGAGGGGCCGTACCGTGCGGTGAGTGGTGAGCCCATGGCTCTTCTTTCTTTCCGCCCATCAGGTATGCTCTACTCCATACTAGTGGTCGGTTTCCCAATGAGTAAATAAAGCCTGCTTCTTGACGCAGAATCCACAGACAAGCCAGATTTTAGGAGACAAAAAGTCAAAAGTGTCCCCTTCCCCATTATAAAAGCCTGAGAGGCCACAAACGAGCAGGGATTGTTGCGGGGGTGGCCGTGGGGGCTTTGCTTCAGCCAGTGCAAGCATTACTCAATCTTCTCTTTCTATAAACATCCTAAGGATGGAAGCATTAGATTGTGGGCCACTCCAGTAATTCCCAAGTAAATATATTGGGACTTTTGTGGTTTATAGTCTAGGACTTTATTTTGCTGTATCATCTGTGTATTTTTAAATGTTGTATTTCTTTTGGTTAACCTTCCTTCCTCCTGGGAAGCAAAGCGTTCTGCAATAACAAATATTGTCTGTGGTAAGTCCCTAAAACTCCAGTGCAATGGATCGCAGAGCCTGCTGCCCATTGTAAGCATGCTTGCTTTGTCTCTCTCCGAAGACAGTCGCGTTCATGCCTCCAACTTTGTATTCGTATCTGTCATTTTCTTTAGTCACCAATCACTGATCCCTCCTTTCAAAGGATGTTTTGCCATGTACTGTGAATGTATTCTTCAAATGAAAGCCACAAACCTGCTTGACGTGGAGAAATTACCGACATCTCAATAATATGAAAACTGTGCCATGTTTTCTTGCTGCTTTCATCACGTACAAGTCTGTATGAATTTTTTAAATGTATTTTAATTGTGAAATGTTTTGACTTGATGGAAAATCATAGATAAAAATATAACTATTTCAATGCTGTATATCATCTTAGGTATACCAGTCAGAGCTTATTACAGATATTTGTTACTGAATAGAAAATCACTGATGATAAGGCTGAACCTAATAAATTAATGAACTGATTACGGGACTCACTCAAAGGAAGAGATGCTTTTGAAGAGAGTCTCATGGTACCTGCAGGTGACAGGCAAGTGGTACAGAAGAGCCAAGTGATCAGTGTGAGAAACCACAGGGAGTGAAAGGGGCTCTGGCTCTGGTAAGACCTATCCCAGTGTGCCCAGGGCTAGGTTTGGTTTATGCCTGTTGTTCTAGCACAACTGTTGATTCCTCTCCTATCATTTCCAAAGGTTTTGACAATAAACGGTACAGGTGTCCCAGAGGACACATGGTCTACCTAAAGAAGGGAACTTTTACTTGGCTTCGGCCAAATACTGTCATGTAGGAATGAAGATCATTTTAAGTTCCATCCCCCAATACTTGGTGTGCTCAGCTGTCTTCTTTTTCTTCTTTGTTTCCAAGACAAAACTTGACTGAATAAATAATCTCCCTACAGGTTACCATTTTACTTCTTCTGGACTAGTATATCTACAAATCAGGAGCATCAAGACTACCAGTTCCCTCTCTGCTCCATCAGTGAGAGTATTTGCCTGCACATAGATATCACATCGATACTACCTTTCAGGTTAAACAGGCCCTGTTTGAAAGCTTTTAAATGGGACATCCATCAACAGTTAAGAAAACTGACCAAGAGACTAGAAGCAGAGTAAGTGCAGACTCAGGCTTAAGTAACTAATTTGCTGACATATGCATTTGAACCATTTTTTTTGTTGTTGCTAAAAATATCATGCATTGAGTACCTACTTTGTGCTAGACACTAGCCTAAGCATGTCATCTATGTTATCATGGTGTTAGTCATCACAACGATTAAGTGGCATTGGCATCATTATTCTAACTGAATGAAATTAAACAGAAGCTCAGAAAATTTATGTGATTTGGCCAAAGGCATATGGCTAGTAAATGACTGAACCAAGATAGTACACAGTCTGACTGGTTCTAAATCTTGCGTGCTGTCTACTCTACTCGTATTCTTTGCTGAGCAAAAATTAGCAACTTTGTCACTTTGATTTTTATTTCAAGCAAACATATTATCCTAAACTTCACAGCTTCTACTTGATGAAAAATCTGTTAATAAATTCAAAGTAAAAAGCAACCAAGTAACAGAAAATTATCATGATGCCTACTTAGCAATGTCAAGGTAGATTAATAGTTCTGCAAAACACAGTCTTGCTACTAAAAATTTTCAACCATGATCTATACAATAAGACAACTATGTAATATTGGTAATTGTTTTTGGTCAGGTTCCTTAGAAGCAGAACAGAAGATGGGGATCTCATACAACTGATTTTCTGAGGAACAGTTCTTAGGAAAAACTTGTAATGGTGTGAGAAAAACAATATAACTTAGGGGAGAAACTTGGCAAAGATGGACTTTTAGGAGAAGTTTAGCCTTTTGATCTTGTATGGAGTTCTGGAGGGTGGATTGTATCACAGAAGCTGTCTTGCCTAGAGGCAAGAGGGCTGGGCTGTCACACCCCGGCCTCATCAATCAATCTGTGGCTGCAGCCCTCCAGGCATCTCTTTATAAGCAGGCTCCCGTGAGCCAAGGGCAGGCGTCCAGAGAAAGATGCAAATATGTACCTTAACAGCTAATGCTAATACCTACAGGGCCAGGCGAGGGTAAGTGGGGAGTGGGAGTGGAGAAATGGGAGTTATCACTGACAGTATCCACTATAGCTATTAGGTGACAGAGATTTGGAGAAATTATTCTCTTTATTTACAGTAATTTTACTTTGTGTCGTTTTAAATTAAAGGAGCTATTGTTATTTGTTTCATCTTCAAGTCTGCATTTTCTTCTTTGATAAGTGATATTCAAAGTTTGCTGAATTCTTACTATCTTTCATTGTCTTGAATGTTTAAACCCTCCCCATCTTTCACCCATTTCCCCAGGGAAACACTGACAGTGAAGCAACGGGCAAAATGAATTAACAGACTATTATTCCTTCCTTCAAACAATATTTATTACAAGACATTATAGTATAATAAAACAATTTAGTCAGTCACTTGGAGATTGTTATATTTGGCTATGTCATATTACACAAGTGAGCAAACTGCTAATGTCAAATAAAGAGAAAATTGTTCTTCATTTCTCTTAATAAGAATGTAATTCTGCAAGAGAAAAAGTTCTTTAAAAATAATCCCCCAAATTTTCACATGTATATTGTATCACTGACAAAAAATGAGGTTTATAGTAACTGCTATAGAAGCTTTACTATAAATATGGTGCTTCATTATATGTTTCATACGTATTATCTAAAAAGGCTCATTATATTATAAAGATAGGTGAGCATGTCAGCTCTACGACCATGAGCTTTTTAATTCAGTGTCACATTTTATGAATAATTTTCTACAATAAAAGACAGAGAAACAGATAGTCAATAAATACCTTTTGCTATATTTTGACAAGACACAAAAAATGAGCCAATCCAATTTGCTCTTTAATATTTGACTTCTTCCAGTTGCCACCAGCTGCCCTGTTTACAATGAACCTTTGAACCAGAGACCAGTGTGACTGTTGGAGATTTCGAAGCCATTGTGGGTATCTAACTAACAGTCTGTCTTTGGTGGCACAGGTGAAACTGATGCTTTTCATAAAAAGCCATGAGAGAGTATCTCAGCAGGAGAGTCACTTCTTTCACAGTACATCAAGGGTGAGGAAAATTTTTCTGATGTTATTCACTAATGGGGTGAAGAATTCCAATTTGGAGTCTTTTCTTGCTTAAGTGAACCATGCAGATTTTTCAGTTCTCATTAAATATTGATAGTCTCAGAGAGCCTATCTTCATTAAAATGTTCTCAAATGTAACCTTACAAATGAAGGCTAAAATCTAAAAGATTTCTCTATCCAGCTTATAAAAGATTAAGAATGTATGAATTTACCCTTTGAAATTTTAGTTTAAGGTTTCTTATTCACCATGGGCTGCTGTAAGTCAATGGAAGTCTTACATAATCTCAGTGTTATATTTTGAAAGATTTCTTGCAAAGTATAGGATGAAAAGGATCCTCATTGTGTCACAAATGCACACTAATCGCCCCTCTCATCTAATTCCCACTTTAATACAATCAGCAGTCAAAAAGTATCCAAAAAGCAGATATGTGTTTTCTTTCTACAAGATTAATAGTTCTCACCTTTTTCTTTACACTTTGTGTGTATATATGTGTGTGTGTGTGTGTGTCTATATATGTGTATATATATACATATATACATATATACACACATATATATACAGTGTGTGTGTGTCTATATTTACAATTTTCCGAATGAATATATGAGGTCTGCCCAGAAGGTATCTGGTCATGTAATATGAAAAATAGAGGCATTTATTGAAGAAGATACAAGATACAAGAAATACTATGTATAGAACAATGATGCCTCAGTCTCCTTCAAAGTAAAAGACTGAGTTGCCATCAGCCATCAGCTGCCCTATCATATTTTCCTGAATCTCATTGGTCTGAAATCTCTTCCCTTTCAAAGGTGATTTTAGTTTTGGGAAAAGCCAGAGGTCACAGGGCACCCAATCTGGACTGTAATGGGTCTGAGTCACCCAGGTGATTTGATGTTTTGCCAAAACCCTCTACCATAGATGTGATGCATGAGTGGGCGCATTGTCGTGATAAAGCTGCCAATCTTCCGTCTCCCATAGCTGCAGCCTTCTGAATCATCTGAATAGCTTCCACGGAGGAATGTTCAAGCTTAATGTAAAGCAAAATTTGATACAGATTGGTTGCTCTACTCATTCAGTCATTTTGAATGTGATGTCCACACAGTATACATGCTCACTCAATGGCGTCTACTTCCCCCACACTAACCAGTACAGTGAAGTTGTCATTGTTCACACATGTGCAGTCCACTTTCTTTGGCTGCCAGGTTACATAGGTGTCATGCAAACTGTTCTCGTTATATTAACAATGGCTGGACATTTTCCAGATGGACTTCATATATATTCATTTGAGGTATATATATTCACAAAGGAGTTTTGAAATCAGGTTCCAGGATACCTTATGGCTTCTGTTCTTACCCTCTTGAACCATCACTCAGAGGTTACTATTTAAAGAAGCCTGATCTAGCCAACTATAGGTGGAAAAGCCTCACAGAGCAAAAGGAACCTTCCCCTCTGAAGCCCCTCGACCAACTAGCTGGTAACCAACACTAACCACCTTAACGATAACCATCTATCATCCAGTGAGGCTCCAGATGATTGGAATTGCATGAACTCCAGGTGAGGACAGCAGAAGAAGTGCCCAAGTAAACCCAGCCTGAAGTGCTAACCCACAGAGTCATGATGAAATAAATTAAGCCAGTGAATTTTCAGGTGGCTTGCTTCATATCAATAGATAATAGATAGCAATAGTTAATAGATAATATACATGGTTTTCCAAAGAGACAGTTTATTTTATGTTGTTTTAAGTCAAATCTATAAATGTATTACTCTTTTTGAAACTATAATGTCATTTCTTTTTGTTTCTCACTCATATCTAGTATTTATGCAACATCTTAAATTTTAGAATCTGTTTCTTAATATATTCCTTTGATCCTTACATCCACTCGGTAGGAAGGGGGCAGAGCAGGATATCTGGATGAGGACATTGAACTTGGAGCACCTAATCCACTCAAGGGAACCTGGTACCAGAGCTCAAGGCCAGGATCAAAACCCCGTGGTTTTTATTCTGGGTTGTGCTGTCTCAAGGCTCCCTCTGCCTGGGGGAAATATCACGGTTAATATCGGCAGGGTTGGGTTAAATCTAGGACTGCATTCAACAAATCCTTGATTCTCAATTTTTTTAAAATCCAGGCTTGTGTCCACTTTTCACCATGGCTTTTTTAAAAAACATTTCAGAGCCATGTTCATTTTAAGTAAAATTTAACTCTGAAGTTTCTGATTCATTTAGCAATAAATTTTTTAATGTTCCATATTCCATTTGAACCATTTTCTAGATCATTTATGCCTTTTATGTATCTTTGAATCATCCAGTCACATCTTACCAAGAGAACTCAAAATTATAATTCAAACTTTTTGTTTTAGGTTCAAATAGCAATGTGTTTCTAAACTGAGTAGAGTTGCTTCAGTCATTGAAGGAATTGCTGTATTGTATCCTTTAGAAACTGGTTTCTCCCCTAAAGAGGAAATTTACCTCATGTAAATTTTATTAATATCTCAGGTTACCATAGTTCAAAATAGGCCTATGGGTGTTTTTTCTGAATTCTAATAAAATGGTCAATAAACTATGAGGGCAGAAATCATCATAACACCAATTTTGGGAAAGTTATATTAAGAATAAAATCTAAGTAAAACTTACTGGGCCAGAAATACAATATTTTTTAAAAATAACCTTGTATTACTTATTTAAAAAGCATTGCCATAACTTAATTTAAAGGTGATATATCCTTAATATCTTAATGTTCCATTGAAATGGCAAGGCCTGTTTCTTTCATCCAAAATTAGTGCCATTAACATTGATTTAACATTGAATGGTTCTTGTTGCGTGTTATCTGTTTAATCCTCTCAAATTCACTACGTAGGTAGGTATTTGTTATTCTCAGTTTACAGACAAGGAAATTTAGATTTAGAATTGCTAATAGCTGAATTTACACTCTGTCTATACTCTGTGATGGGTATGGATGGAACTTAGTTCACTTGTGTGAACTAATGCAAAGCACTAAATCTCTAGGTGTTATTTAACATATGTAAAAGAACATGTCATCTTATGCGCAATGCATAAAATAATTTACCTGAGAGCAAATCATCACCTATACTATGCTACCCATACAGCCGCCATCATTAGGTTTTTCAAAAAAAAAATCATTAGTCAAAATTATTCATAGTATTTCTGGAATAAACTCTATGCTTCCAATTGAGTGTATAAAGCACACCAGGAAAAAAACAAAAATTAATAGCTGTTAGTGAAGCACACAGTGAAATCTCGCATTGAGGAGCCTGAGGAAGCTGCTCATCCTCCCTCAGGGCAGCTTCTCCCCCAGTCCCACCCCTTCCACATTGAGGAAGAATGTCACATCCCACAGAGTAATTGCTTCCTGTGCTGAGGTGTCTTGTCTTCATTTCTATTGGGAAGTGGGAAGACAATTAAATAATTTGATTGAAAGTGCTTCACTTATATCTAATTGAAATACACAACATGAAGAGAAACCATATCTTCCATTTAGAATATTCTAAAATATTGGTGATAACATTATTATTAATATGTTAATTCACTGTTTCATTTAAAACCTAATAAAATAGGTATTGCCTGTCTATATCTCTATTTCCAGTTGTGGAAATTGAGGCTAAAGACATTGTCTTTTAGTCACACAGCTAATAAGTGATAGAGTCAAACATAAATAATCTGGTACCAGAAACCTCATTCCTCCCTTCCCTGCTATTTATAAATCCAAGGCTCTCAGGAAGCCAGATATAATATTATATCTAAGGTATTTTGAAAATCCTGAACTATAATTCCAATGAAAACTATTGTTCGGGCTAAGGAGAGAGAAAGTCAATGAATGATTTTTAAAATATACGTACCAGTTTGCAAACATTGTTAGCTATTGCCCTTGGAATTACCTGTCCATTGAACAACAACAAAAACAAAAAAATTAAATTAAAACAAAGGAGAAAAAAGGAAGAAAGAAAAGGAAAACAAATAAAAGCATAAGAAACAAAGTAGCATTGACTTCTACAATATTTTAGGCATAAATCTCTTTGCTTCCTTCTCTTCTTCCCCACAAGTATTAATTAAATGCTTAGTAGAAACATTTATGAGGTTAATTGAAGGCTAATTTAGATGGTGTTACTTTGAAGACAAAACTTAAGCATATACTTGAGAATAATTTATCTTTCTCATCTTCACTCACAATATTTTTCGTCTCTATGAATCTTGTTTTATAGGATGTACTTTTTAGAATATTAGAATACCACCCTCAATAAAAAGACCATTCTACCAGCAAAAACTTCAGTGAGTCTGGATTAAATAACGGTTGGATTTAATAAGTCTATAAATAAGACAGGAAACAAATATAAATGAAGTTACTTCTAAAACTTTATGACTCAATAAAACTATGTCTTTCAAGAGTGTGTGCAATATAATGCAAAATATTTTAGCTTCTGAAATGGACTGAACTAGTATCCTTGACTCTACAACCAATCAGCTATCTTACCTCAAATTTTTAAGCAGTCAACCTTACTTTCTTCATCAGAGAGACAAAGTTAATGAAAACACACCTTAAGTTTTGTAGGGAGAACTGAAAAAGCTATGCCACATTTCCAACAAAATGGCCTTCACACTGCAGGTGTTCAGTAATTTTTAGTCTCCTTTCCCTACTTTACTGATCCTCTTCTCCATCTCTTCCTCTTCTTTCATCTATGGATCAAATGTATCAATGAAAGCAAAAATACTTACAGACTTTTAGGTATAAGCTATGTAGAATCATATAATATCTTTCAGGTGAGGCTTTAAAAAAGTGGAGTAATCATAGTGTTAGTTTCAATAGATGCCATGAAAAAACTAAATTGGCCTTTCCTGACTTTCTGTAAGTCTCTTTTTCTGTAACAATTACTAAGATTTTTATATAAAACATAAAATAAACATTTGTACAATTAAAGTTACAGAATTTTAGAATTTGGACATTCAGGAAGGAAGAGATGAGCATTTATTCAAATAAGCAATAAATTGTGAGTGCTTACCAGGTGCAAGTCAAGAGATCCCTGAACTTGTGAAGTTTATAGTCTAGTGGGTAAGGTACATAATGTTCAGTTTTACTTGGGTATTGTGCCCAAAGAATGACTGATAATGATAGGGTGGTGAAAGAAGATACATACTACAAGGTTTCCTTCAGCGGACACTTAACCATGGGAAGGAGTCAGCTGTATGGAGGGCAGGAAGAAGAATCATAAACAGGGAAAAGCAAGTATAAAGATAATAGGTGGGAGCAATCTTGGCCTGTTTGAGGAACACCAAGGTCTGTCAAAAAAGAAAAAAAGAAAGAAAGAAAGAAAATGTAAGATAGGAAGCCAGAAAGGAAAGCAGGAACAGATTGTGTAGTGTTTGGGAGACCATCGTAAGTACTTTGAGTTTTATTTTGTGTCGTAGGAAGCCGCTGGAGAATTTTGAACAGGAAAGTGGCTGATCTCATTTATAAACTTAGAGGTAACTCTGTCTGCTATGTGGACAATAGAGGGTCAATGGGCAAAAACAGAGTCAGGGAGGTCAATTAGAGGCTGTTGCTATATTAAAAAAATAATAAAATAGTGATTTGGATTAACGTGGTAGCAGTGAAAATGAGAAGTGGTCAGATTTAGGTTGAGGCAACAGGACATGATTATGGATTGAAGCGAAGCATCGGGGAACTCGAGAAACCAACTGTGACTCCTAAAATTGGGACAAATGAATGACTGAAAGTTGTTTCCATTACTGTGATGAGAAAAATTCAGGGAAAGAAAATTTGAAAAAGTCTTAAGAATTTAATTTTTGACTTGGTAAAATGGATTGTGGTTATTAGACATTCAAGGATAGATGTCATAAAATAGTCAGATGCATGACTTCGGTTTGAGGGAATTGATCGAGGATGGAGATAGAAATTTGTTGGTCAGCAGCACGCAGATGGTTTTTAATGCCACAGGCCTGGGCAATTTTTCTAAGACAAGAATACAGGTCCCCCCCACTCTGCTATCTAAAAGTAGAGCATTCCCATGAAAAGTTTCATAAGCCAAAATGACGTAAAATGAAGAAGCAGCTCCCGTTAATGTGTGTGGAAAACTTTTGAGTGTTCCCAGACCCCAAATTCAACACACACACAATGTATTAATTTTGTTCACCACATTCAAAATTCTTAATTACCTCCAGTGTTACATTAAACATAACACCCTTGCAAAGTCCCTTAGGCTTTTCTGTGACATCCTGCTAACAGATGCACAGAATAATTCAAGATAAAGCACAGACACAGCTCACAGACACAGCTCCAAGCTAGGGGGCTCAATGCCGAGACTCTGAGTGTGGTTCCTGGGGAAGCAGCTGGGTGGGGTCCCTCTCGCCGCACTGAGTGAATTCTGTCCTTTTGGATGTTTGTTGCAAAACAAACATTGGACTGCATTTTTGTTTTCTGCCTTTTTTCATAAAAGTGAGCATCCTCTTTGGATTTCTTTTGGTTAGAAACACAGGTACTAGTATAGGTCTTCTGTAAAAGCAAAGTGGGAAAGTGAACTTTCAGAAAGTGGAGGATACCCTTGGAGCCAGAGCCCCGAGGGGGCGAAGGTCAGAGAATGAACACAGGAACACTCTAATATTTATCAATGGCAAGAGAGGGAATCAACAGGTGAGTCTGAGAACGAGTTCAACCTATTGAACTATTGAGATAGAAGGGAAACCAGGCCAAACTGAAGGATATTCTGTTATAATGCAGAGATAAATTGATTGATAAAAAAAAAAGCTGAATACAGTCTCAACAGAATGCCAAGAAAGTGTCAACTCATCAGTCTTGAAGGTTAATATTGTGATAGACTTCTAAAGGATTTTCCAGTTTGAAGCTAAAAATTATTTTAACAATAAATTGTGATGAATATTATTTTATTTAAATAGTTCAGGAGAAAACCTGGAATTCTGAAAACATTGGGTAAAAGAAAAGAAGAAAGACTGGAGGAAGAGGGAAGTTAGAGTTTTGCAGACTTTGCCTCAGGTATTTCCTGTTTCATCCACACTAATTTTCTTTTCTTTTCTTTTTTCTTTTTTATATTTTTTTATTTATTTAGAAGGGAGGGAAGGGAGAAAGGAAGAGAAACATCGATGTGACAGAGAAACATCAATCGGATGCTTCTTGTATGCACCACAGGGACCCAGCCCGCAACCCAGGCACGTGCGCCAACCTAGAATTGAACTGACACTCAACCAGCTAAGCCATGTTGGTCAAAGCCACACTAATTTTCAGGGGAAAATCCAAGCAGGAAAAAGATTATACGTCCAGCTTTCTGGTTCTCTCAGTTGCATATTGAAAACTCCTAGTGCTGCTGCCCACAGCGGCCTCCTGCCGCTTTTCAGGTTGCCTGTCTTCATTCTGGCTCGGGTCCCAAGCCAAAATGTGGGAGTTAAGCTCTAGACAGCAGTGTGAGTCATAATCAAACATGGTCAGATGAACTTTGAAAATATATAATTACTCCACCATTCCCCATTACTCAAATGATTGATCCCCTCAAATGGTGTACTTATTGTGTAACTACTATCCATGAAAGAACAGAGACATGTTCTGAGCCTTAAAAGAGTGCTTCAGAACATCAAAGTCCCAAGTGGAGTCCTTCAGAAAAAGCTGATAAAATACAAAAGTCTGACACTTAGCAACGACTTGAAAGAAGAGAATTATACTATGAACTCTGATAAGTATAATTAAGAAAATTTTATTGAACTTGACAATAAAGCACAGGCTTTGAAGTTAGTCAGACATTTCCAACACCACCACTTAACTGGTAATTTGACTTTATGCAAACTACATGACCTTCATAAACCTCAATTTCCTTTCCTGCAATGGCCTTATGATAACGTTTACATAAGAGGTGGCTATGAGAAGTAGACAACACAATATTACTTAGTCTCTTCCAAGCATTTCTCTTCTTTGACTACAGCAGCACATCTGAGTAGGAAGGGCTAGAAAATCATGTTTTTTCCTCAACTTTCTTAAACACCGTTGCTTCCTTGTCTGCCCTCCCCATAACACCTAGAAAACACAACTGCTCTGCTTAAGGATTACATTCCTATCCTATCCAAAACCACTTCCCAAATCTTTCCACTCCTTTCTACCTCCTGCTCAGCCTGTTCTGGCCAAGTCAGTCCCATTGTTAGGCGCCGTGTCTCCTTGCTCAGTTTTGCTTCACACTCTCAGCTGCATCACTCTGTAGTTGCCTCATTCTCCTGAGTTTTTCCTCCTTTTTATACATCCAGTTACTATTCATCTTCAAAATGTAGTTCAATTAAATGCAATGTGGTGTCCTGAATTGGGTCATGGAGCAAAAAAGGGACACTAATGGACAAGTTGGAGAAATGTCAATAAAGCAATGTTAGTTTTGGTTTTGGCAAATGTACCTCAATGCAAGATGTTAACATTAGGGGAAACTGAGTGAGAGGTATAATGGAGCTCTCTGAATTAACTTTTTAGCATTTTTGTAAAACTAAAATTATTCCAAAATGAGAAGGTTACTTTAAAAAATCAAGCCCTAACATTTCTTGAAGTTTTCCTTGCTTATTACCTCCTCTTTGCCACTCCTCTCCCCAGTCCTCTCCTCACAGTGTGACTCTGGGTACATTGCTTAGAAATCCGGCGCTCTAGTTTCTCCATCTGTAAAATGATATGAATGAACATAAACCACAACAGAGAGAAGGTCGGGCAGAGGTATTACACTTGGTGTGTGTTTGTGGGAATGGAGTGTATGTGTTGGGGGCAGGGAATTACGTGGACGAGTTTCACACCCAAGCTGTCTAGACCAAAAGTCTCCGTTCTTAACCACTATGCTGTGCTGCTTATGGAAACACTCTGGCATGTTTTGTTGTAAACATTTGTATATGTTTATGTATGTTTTCTCCAAGTGTGCTTGGAGAAAAACTAGAAAGAAACTTCAAACAGCAGGGGTGTCTCTGAGCTATGGAATCATACATAATTTTTATTATTTTATTTTTCTTCATTTTACAAATGTTCTACAAGAAATATATATTACTTGTGATGAGGAATAAATACTATGCACACCAGACTCAGTAGTGGTAACCTCTGGAGACAGTGTGATAGAGATGAGACTCAAGTAAGGATTAAAGGGGACCCCCATTTGGTTCTAAAAATCAGAAACAAATACCATGTAATACTAAATGGTGTTACTTCTGACCTATAAATAGGGCAAAATTTAGGGGACATATGCAAAAAAAGGTGGTGTGCCACTTCCTCCCTATTCAATTTTTTTTAATGGAATAAAAATAAATTAATCTATGCAAGTTTTGACTGTTCACATAGTGAATGATTTAAGTATATGATTTGAAATATCAAATTATTCCAAAAATTTTTTGAACAGTGCCTATGCTGTACTGATAAGTTTCATTAAGTGTTTTATCTGCCTCCAAGATATTTGACTCTGCCAAAGTTACTTCCTCCATTCCCGTTACAGTAGAACAGGGAGGTTTCCATGTGGGAATGTTTCCTCATTGGACTTTCCAACAGTTAAAGTACATGGCCCATAAAAAGCTGGCAACGTGAAATAACTGGATTTCAACATATCTTCGGGAGTAAAATCTTATACTCTCAGTTGCTCAAAAACTTTCAAAAGCTTTCTTGAAGAATAAATAGACTGTCTATGGATGTTAACCAGATACTCAGTGACCTACTCTAGAACTAAACCTGTCCATACTGATTCAAGGTGAAGTGTTTTTACTCATTTGCCCTTTAGTGTGAAGCAATTAGCTATATCAAGGGGTGTTATAAAAAGCAACTCATCACTGTTAATAATGAAAAGGTGTTTTTGAAGGTGCTGATTATTATAATCCACATATAATCCTGGAGAAGCTTTATTCTGATCTTATTATCAGGATATTTCCTGAACATTATTTTACTTTTACCTTATAAACACTATGAATGCTGTACTTGGTTGTAGATTCCTTTCTAGTTTGGCAAATACAAGATTTTTGGAGTCAATTTTGTGGCCTAAAAAAAAAATTAGAAGAATATCTCCATGGCATTAACATTGGCAAAAAATCAGTTAAACAATGTAAAAAACATAGTGGCTTAAAAGGTAAGATTGATAAATTGGATATTATTAAAACTAAACCTTTTGTTCATCAAAAGATACCATTAAAAGAATGGAAAGGCTATAATTGGGAGAAAATATTTCTAACAGATTCATCTAACAAGCAATCTAATTTAAACATGGATGAGAGACTCAAAAAGACACTTCATAAGAATATATCAAAATAGGCACCAAACATGTGAAATGTGCTCAATATCATTAGTCATCAGAGAAATGCAAATTTAAAAAGTAATAAGATACTATGATCCACCCATTAAAATGGCAAACATTAAAAAAACTGAAAACAAAACATTTTGGTTAGGATATAGACTAATGGGAATGCTTTTCTATTGCTAGTATAATTTGAGTGTAAAATTGGTATACCAAACTTTGGAAAACTACTTGGCAAGACCTGCAAAAGCTAAAGTACAGTACAATAATTCCACTCCTAGGGATACACTCAGTGAAAAAGGGTTTTATCCACCAACAGCCATGTACAAAAATATCCACAACAATTTTATTTGCAACAACCCTAAATGTTAAACAATAGTAGAATGTCTAAATATATTGTAATACAAGTTCATATAATAAAAAACTACACAATAATGAAAGAAAAATCCAAATGTCTACTAGAAAAATATAGATGAATATCACAAACATATTGTAGAGTAAAGGCAGACACAAATTGTATAATACTATTTATATAAAGTTCAAAACAAACAAAACTAATGTATAATAAAATCAGAATAGTGGTGACTCTTGGGGGAAGAATGAGGAAGCCATGGAGAATAACAGGAATGTTCTATAATTTGATCAAGGTGATCATACATACAACAGACATGCATTCAAGGACATTCACTGAGTTGTGAATTTAAGATTTGTGTACTTACTCTTCTTTATTAAAAAAGGAGCAATTTATGTCCTTCTCTTGAGAAGTTTATACGTTGGTGTAGCATGTATTTGGTATAATGACCTAAAACTGTAGCTGTATTGGACATTTTCATCCTAATTTTTAAAAATCTTTTTCCTGATTTATTTTGAATTATTTTATCTTGCTGTTATTTGCATTTTTCTGAGCCACCTATAATTCTACTTAGGACATAGCTTATAAGTAAATAAAAGTCCAGATGTTCCTAAATTGAACACCGGATTTTTATTCTGACTATACTTATTCAGAGTGCAAATCGTACAACTAGTGAAGAAATTACTTAAGATATTGCTACTTTACATGATTCATGAAAGAATCAAATAAAATAGCAAAACAAAATTTATTTTTCAAATTTACAGTGATGTGTACATTATATGTAAAAACAGCCAATATTAATCGAGGAACATGACCTCTGACAGTAAACAAGAAAACCAACAAGCTACCACCAACGAAACAGTGAGACTTACAAAGAAACAATTTGTTTTAAGTCTATAATTTCTGTCTTTCCTGAGACTATTTAGAATTGCTTTAAAAAATACTTGGCATTCTTGTTTAAATTCTGTCCAAGTGACCACCAACATAAGTATAGCTGATTGAGAAATTCCTAGTGCTCGCAGCTTCAACTTCAGTGAAGCTATCTGAAGACAGGACCAATTTGCCTATATAAAAACTATTCCAATCATGCAAAGTGATTTATTAAAGCAGAACATAAATATATACAACATACTAAAAAATCAAGTTAAATCTTTAAGGTAAATTCAGTACCATAAATACATTTTAGACACTATTTAGAGAGGGAAATAAAAGAGGATGTGAAATGAGAATAATATAGCTGTTTTCATCTCTCATTGTGCAGCTAAAACAGTTTGTAGAGAAATAATAGATGTTATGAGGCCTTCCCAAAGGAGTTTCCACATATAAATATCCTGACTTTTATGTGTAAGGATATTAGCTCTACCAGGTGATTTTCTCAAGTTACTTTCCAACTTAACATATTCCTCAACACATTTCAAAGAGCTTCTGATCCCAATATTCCACTGAGATCATTCTCATCAAGATAACCTATGATCTTCTTGCTGCCAAATTCAACATACATTTTTCAGTCTTATCCCATTTAAGCCTTCTCCTTGAAAAACTTTCAAGGAAACGTAACTTCTGTGAACCTACACTCTCTTGGTTTTCTCCTTCTCTAGCAGCTGCTTCTCAGCATCCTTTGTAAACTCTACTATTGCCCATTGTTTAAAATTTGGCAACACCTAGGATCTCTCCTGCGTCCCCTTTAATCTCTCTCCCTAAGCAATCTCATCTAATCATCTGGCTTCGAATAGGTCTTGATATGGTGACTATGAAACCAGTCAAGATTTCATTCCGGGACCCCAAACTCATGTGACTACCTACTGGACATCTGCTCTTAAGTTTCCTGTGGAAACTTCAAAACCAACAGATTTTAAGTAGACTTTGCCATCTCTCTCCCCACTCTCGTGCCCTCTCAGTAAGCACACTCACTCATCAACTCCTTTTTCCTGACATTCTCTGTTTTCCCACAATCAGCAAGTCCTGACGAATGTATATGCTAACCAGCACTACAGTCCATTTTTTTCAATTATATAAAGGTTTGTCTACAACCCATTCTACTCAACAACCAAATATAAATTATGCGCTCTTCTTATTTAATATCCTCTTTCATTGCTAAAGATATAGAGTAGCTAATGATTTGCCATAATAACTCATGAAGAGTTAGATTATTTTCCAGAAGACTCATTTTTCAATATAACAACTTTTATGTTTTACTTCCAAACACTAAATAAATATATAAAGCAATATTTAGACATTACAATTTTGAGCAAAGACACATTTACCTACTTACTTGATGCAAAAAGAAAAATTTGATGTGAAGGCAATTTTTGGATGAACCTAAACATTGTTTTGCTCACATAAGCCAAATGAGAGTGAGGCAGAGGTATGGCTCTTTAGTTTGCTGTCATCATGCACTGTTTTCATGGTAGCCTTTGCTTTAGCTTATGGCTGGGGTGTGTGTGTGTGTGTGTGTGTGTGTGTGTGTGAAAACTTCATTTTTAGTGCAGTTTAAGTACAAGAGAACCAGTACGCTTTCCCAAGACTTTATTCTTTACATTCTCTTCCATTTACCCAAGTTCTTTCTTTAACAAATCTCTGGGATATTATATTATATGTTATATGCACAGGCTGTATTTCCTCCCATATTGTGATATTATAATTTATAAGAAATATTTATTTAGTCTTTGTCCAGCATTCCTGGTTCACAGTTTCTAAAATCATTGGACTTTTCTATGACAGGAAAGATAGACTTTCTTTTTTATATGAATGAGGTGACTTTTGGAAAGGACTTAGGTAACCTAGGGACGGGGCAGTTAGTGGCCAGAACAAACCACCTGATTAGAGGGCTGGAATTTTCAGTCCTTGTCCGCTCTCTCACCTTGGGGAGGGCAGAGGAGTTGCAGGCTGAGTTCAATTGCCAGTGGCTAATAATGTAATCGGTCATGCCTACGTAACAAAGTTCTTAAAAACCCAAAAGGGCAGGGTTCAGCAAGCTTTCAGGTTGATAAACACATGGAGATTTAGGGAAAATGGAACACCGTGGGAGGGTATGAAAGCTCCTAGCCCTCTCCCCATACCTCATCTCAGGCTCCTCGTTCATGTGGCTGTTTCTGACTTCTATCCTTGTTGATGTTAGAAATGTTCAAACCTGTAGAGAATTTTTATGGATTTATTTGACCCACACTGAAGACAATTGCTGGGAAGCAAAATCTCAAGGAACTGAGAACATTCCCCCCAAAATGTGCAGTTTATTTTATACATTACAATCAAAGGAGAAGATGTAAGGAGAGTTACATGAAATCCACCGGTGGTATGTAGAGGAAATCAAGGCTGATACCAAAGATGAAATGCTAATTGCCCTGACTTATGATGTAAATGCTTCTCTCCCACCTCTGTAAGCCCTTTTCGCGCCAAATCTATACTACGCCTCCCAATACCCTCCCCCACTTAGCCCAGCATAAAAGGAATGCGGGCCTATTGTTCTGGGCTCGGAATTTGGAGTTTGTCTCCTCTGGGCCCGTGCACGTAAATAAAGATTGTGCTCCTAACCCCTCAGTGTCTGGTCGTTTCATTTTTCCGTAACTGTTGGTTCCCTGACCAGGAAACAACTTTACATAAATTCGGGCTGACTTGCCTCCGACTGAGCAGGGTGGGCTGGGTGCCCGGTGGCCCAGCTGGGGACTGGGGAAGTGCGAGCCCTGAGATTTCTCAGGCCCCAACCAGTCGGGACACCGGACTCCGGCCCGCAACTCCAGCTGGGAAGTGGGGGCTTCGGAACACAATCTATCGGAAGGTGCCGCATCGGTAAGTGCCCCGGGGACCAGACCCGAGGTCGGGAGGGATTTGGATCCCTCATCTGTTACAGTAGGATCGAGACTACGGAAGTCCGACCGCCGGACCCTCGCTCGGGGAGGGAACTGAATAGCCCCTGAATGTTTGAAAGTAAACTTAAGTCCGTCTGTGTTTGTTTTTCTATGGGTGATAGTCTTGGGGAGGGAACTGAATAGCCTCTGAATGTTTGAGAGTGAACCCAAGTGTGTCTGTGTTTGTGGCTCCTCGGGCGCTAGCCTACAGAACAAGAGTGGGTCCTAACCTGCGGTTCCTGTGTCAGGTCGTAGGGCATAACGGTTGACAGTTAACCCCGAATTCTGTAGGGGCAACCTTAGCCAAGACTGACTTTGTCCCGCAAGGGAGCAGGCCAGGCGGACGAGCAAATGCCCCCACCCTTTGTGTGTCTGCACCATGCGGGAGGGAAGCCATGGGGGGTGGACCTTCTACAATTTTAGATTGTATGCTGCAGAATTTCAGCAAATTTAAAGGGCAGGACCCATCGTTTGATGCGGACCAATTAGAGACATTTTGTACTGCAGAGTGACCGACTTTTGGGGTCGACTGGCCCCCCCAAGGGAACATTAAATCTATCCACTATAAGACCAGTTCACCTGAAAGTTACAGGAGAGCCAGGACATCCCAATCAGTTTTCCTATATAGATAGATGGCAGGAGTTGGCCCAAGATATGCCCAGCTGGCTTAGTAAGTGCACGGGGACTCAGGGGTGTGGTAGAGGGGCCGCCGGCGGGGCACACCCAAGAATGTGTTGTCCACAGGCGCCCCCTACGGCTCCCCTGCAGGAGCCCCTGACTCCTCTGCCTTCTATCTCGCCCCAGGGGCATCAGTCTCCCCAGGAGCCCTCCCTGGTTCGGTACCCAGCCCTGTCCCATCCAGGCCTGTCACCCATAGCTAGCAGACTTAGAAGCCAGCAGCCCCCTCTTCAGATGCCGCTCCGAGAGGTGCAGGCAGCACCCAGAGTTAATGAGGACGGGACTGTCCAGCCTGGACAGGTTACTTATTACTACCAGCCATTCAGTACTACTGACCTACTGAACTGGAAACACCACACCCCTCCATTCTCGGAGAAGCCACAGACCATGATCGAGCTCGCAGACTCGATCTTCCAAACCCACCAGCCCACCTGGTTCGATTGTCGCCAACTCCTCCTGATCTTGTTCAGCACTGAGGAGAGGAGACACCCACCAGCCAGGCTATCCTACCACCACCAGCCCCCAACGTATTGGCCCACTCCGGGTTCGGCCAAGACTAGGGGCGACTGGGCTCCATCACCCTCGGTCCCCAGGAGCCTATGGTCAGGGTCAAATTTGGAGGCCAAGACATTGACTTTATGGTAGACACAGGGGCGGAACACTCAGTAGTCACCGTCCCAGTTGGGCCCCCACGGGGAAAGAAATCCTCGTGCAGGGAGTCACCGGACTCTCGGCTAGCCCCTAGACATTTTGTGAGGCACAGAAGGTCAAACTTGGGGGCCACCAGATCTCCCATGAGTTCTTCTACCTACCAGACTGTCCTATCCCCCTGCTAGGCCGAGATATCTTGACCAAGCCAGCAGCATGGGTCACCTTCCAGC
This sequence comes from Mormoops blainvillei, assembly GCA_004026545.1. Classification (NCBI taxonomy): domain Eukaryota; kingdom Metazoa; phylum Chordata; class Mammalia; order Chiroptera; family Mormoopidae; genus Mormoops; species Mormoops blainvillei. The sequence goes on from PVJD01005930.1 coordinate 60,338, forward strand.
CAGAAGGGGCCTCCCTGGACCTCCCCATGCCACGAACTATTGCCCTAGTGCTTCCACAAGAAGAAGAATATAGGCTCCACCAGGAAGACAGAGTGTCAGCCCCAGACCCCCTCTGGGCTAAATACTCTGGGGTCTGGGCATAAAACAACCCGCCGGGGCTGGCCACTGAACGAGAACCGGTAATAGTGGAACTCATGCCCTTCAGTCTCCAAAGTGACAACGGGCCTGCCTTTACTGCAAGAGTGATCCAGCTGCTCACCCAAGCCTTAAAACTAAAATGGAGGCTTCACGCTGCCTACCGACCTCAAAGCTGGGGCAAAGTAGAACGAATGAACCGAACTCTAAAAGAGACTCTAGGAAAACTTTGTCAAGAGACTCTCCTACCCTGGCCAGATGTCTTGCCGTTTGCCCTCTTCCGAGTTAGGTGCACCCCAAATTCGGCAGGGTACACCCCATAGGAAATCCTGTATGGAAGGGCAACCCCTATAACCCAAATCCCTACTACCACAGACTTCACCACCTTAGGGGAGGCCCACCAAGCCTCCTACCTCAAAGCCCTAGGTTAAGAGTTAGAGTCAGGCAGGCCCACCTTGGGCAAGAAATAGTGCCAACAGTGGGGGCAGCCCACTCCCAAAAGCCAGGGTAGTATGTTTGGGTAAAAGACTGGAAAAAAAGAGTCCCTCCAACCTAAATGGGTTGGACCCTACCTACTACTGTTAACTACCCCCACCGCCTTAAAAGTTGCAGGTATTACTCCATGGATCCATCACACCAGAGCCAAGGCCGCTGCTGACCCTGAGGAAACCAACCCAGGACCGGAACAGGGACCAGGACGAATCCCAGCCCTAAAGCTGTGAAGGACCTGCCAAGACGGGGAGGAGGAGTGGACGGTCGCCTAGCCAATGCTACCCGCCACCATCTCCAGCACTAGACCCCCAAGAGGAGCAGAGGATCCCATTTCTGGGTGCAGAGACAGACAAAAACGCTGTCTAAGCACCCACAGCGGGGAATGTAGAGGAAATCAAGGCTGATACCAAAGATGAAATGCTAATTGCCCTGACTTATGATGTAAATGCTTCTCTCTCACCTCTGCAAACCCTTTTCACACCAAATCTATACTACGCCTCCCAATACCCTCCCCTGCTTAGCCCAGCATAAAAGGAATGCGGGGCTATTGTTCTGGGCTCAGAATTTGGAGTTTGTCTCCTCTGGGCCAGTGCACGTAAATAAAGATAGTGCTCCTAACCCCTCAGTGTCTGGTCGTTTCATTTTTCCATAACATTACAACTACTGAAATTCTATTCTCCCCAAATTTACATATTCTAGAGAACCATTTTAGGAATCTTTAGACAGTAGAAGGCTCTCACACACTTGCAGATAACATATCTCTTAACAGTCTACAGCTTGAACTCTTATTCAGGATTTGATTTAAAATCTCTTGGGGGCTTTGTTTTTAAGTACTCATATCCAGGTCTCACCCTTGGAGATTCAAATTTGGTGAGTGTGTGAAGACAGTATCTTAAAAATATTCCCCAAGTGATTTTGCTGTGGATCCCTAGGTAGGAACTACTACCTGTCAGGAAGGACCTCTGAGATTTCAAGAATTTTAGATCCAGGCAGATTCCTAAGGAAACTTATTTTAACTTCCTTGGCCCGTCTGCCTGCCAGCAACCCACCTGTGAAAGTCATCTTTAATTTACATATGAATCAAGTCGGTTTCTTTGCTTTGCATAACAAAATAGATAACTTTGTCAAACACATGCCAAGCATTTTATCTAAAGCAGATGGATCTCTCATAACTGACACCTAAGAATAACTATTTTAGGCAAAAAAATAACGATAACTTCTATTTCATGTAGAATGTTTTTCTAACTCAGGCAAAATCTGGGCTAGTCAATAAATATCCAATAGGGACTGTACTGTATAAGTGATATTCTCAGCATTCAGTCTAGCCTCTCCTCCTGAAGTATCAGAAAGCCAAATTCCTGGGCTGTATCACTTTTGATTACTTTTGTTCCCAGTGGAAATTCCTTCAAAGAATAAAAACTTTAAACAGAGTCCTCAAGTTTATGGACTTTTATCAAAGATATAGCTTCATCTAATAAAAACTACTACTGTAGACACTTTATACAAGATAAATTTCCTCTTAGAGTGGAAAGCCAAGGAGAATGATTCTAATATAAATTGATGTGCTTTATTTTATTTATAAAAAGAAATATTTAGATATTTTGATCTTAACTGCCAGGAACTACTGCAATAAGTTTTACATGCTACCGGATACATCATCCCTAACCAAGGCTTTCTGGTTGGGGTATCTTTCCACATCACTTGGCCTTTAGTCTTTAATTCTTGTTTTAATGGTGCCATGGTGCCTATGCCTTTTACTGTGTTAGTTACTTTAAATCCTTTGTTGGAAGTGAGTACATATTAATAATAAAATCGATCCTAAATTCAAGTTTTTCATAAGATCAATATTCATTTAGTTTTAGTTATTAGGAGACCACCTCCAACAAGTCCAGTTGGAAGATTATCTAAATTAAATAATCCAAAAATGGTCTGCTGTCTTTCCTGTGTAAGATATGACCTGCTGTGACAAGAGGACTTTCTCTCTGGAAGATCGCATTTTAGTCATGAGCTATGAATGCTCCTTTCGGTGCCTGGAATCAAACTTTGTGGTTCTCTGCCTCCTCCTCCCCTTCAGCATCATCATGACTGGTGCTGAAGCACTTCCGATGCGCAGGCACTGTGCCCGAAGCTTTACATGCAAGCACCCCTCACCACGAGGTTGCAGCCAGTCCTAATAATGTGCCTATTTTAGATAAGAAACCCAAAACTTAAAAAATTAATATTTGCTCTCAATACATGTTTTTAAATAAAAGCAGGAACTTATACAACCAGATATTCAAGTGTTACATTTAGTTCTGGCTGAGATTAGGAGAAAGAGGATAAAGAAATACTCATGCTCACGATGCCAGGATAAAGCGCTGCTGCTCCCAGGAGCTCTCTGGGGCCTTGCTGAGCACCCTGCAGATTAGAAGAATGACCTTACTCTTGCCCGTAGCATGGGCCAGACAGTTGAACCTAACGTAACATATATAACAAGGTTCTGTTTCTTTAACCTGAGTTTAGGCTTTTCTCTTTACCAGTGTTACGTCTGTAATTTAAATAAAGGGTTGAACAATGGTAGATCTAGCTGACCACAGGTTCAGACAAGTACAGTTGACTGCCCCAAGACCCATAAAATCCAAGTGACCAGGGATAATGAACACTAGGTTTAGCATCTGACTGTACCACCGTTACTAGTCCCAGAAATGGATCTCTCACAGAACTTGTTCTTTTTTCTGTGTATGGAGAGTGAGCCATTGCCTACTTATCATGAGACATACATTTTACTACAGCCTTGGCAATGGTAAGTGATAGACCTTGAGTCATATTCTTTGACTATTGGGTTCAAAATCAATTAATGGAGATAAGGATTTATTCATCCAATAAATCTTCTCTGGCAGCACTGGGCTGGGAATCAGGGAATCTGGTATTTACATTTGTTTATTCTAATGATGTGTGACTTTGGATAAATTATTTAAGTGCTATCAGTCCCGGCTCCTAAACTGTATGATGAAAGAGTTGTGTTAGATTGTCCTGGAGGCCTCCTCCAACTCTGAAAATCTATAAAGTTACCAATCTCTCTGATGTACTATATGAAGTGACTCTTTACAGAATTAAAGTTTTGCTTCATATAATCTTTTTCAGTCTGGAAAAAGTAGTTCAAAATCAATAGACAAAAGCAAGGAAGAACATTTTACAACACAAGGATAAATTTAAGCATGAGCTGTTCTCACATGCCTCATTCAGTCATTTATGAGGATTTTCTTTCATTACTACTCATTTCCCTAATTGACTTTAGATATGGACATCTGAAACATGGAGATGATGAGGTCGAAATAATCATTAATGAATTTCCTTTAAAATAAATCTAAAACTTGCTTCTCATTTTATCACACCATGAATGAGGTCATCTCTTCCAAGTTACCAGATACTAACTCATTACATTTGTTTATCTAAGATTTATAATTATAGAATGCTCTTTAAACCTATAAATATTTAACAACATATTTCCTTACAGATGTTTAAGGAAAACAAACCTTTCCTTTTACTAACTCCCCGGTTCAGTGAACCAGCTCTGTGCTGAGAAGCCTGGCCCTTTCCTGGTCCCAAGCCCAAGGAAATCTTTCTCTTAAAAAAGATTTTAAAAATCGGAGCCTCAATTTACAATGGTTATGCCCTGGTCCAAAAAAAAGTAATTTTCTACTATTATCCCTATTTTTAAAAATTTATTATCCTTTATTTCAACACACTTTACACACAAACATGCTTATTTTGTAAAGTTTTATGTTTATTTTTCTAAAGCCATTTTTGCCTGCAATTCTTTCCTTATTCCAAAAATGGCAATAAGCCAAGTCCCACTTTCTTCTAACTTAATTTTTCCAGACTTCTTAATGGCTGTGTCAATTTCCTGTCATTGTTCTCCTATAGGATTTCCTTAGTCCCCTCCTAATGCCTTTGGCGTACGTTTATACTAAAATTGATAAAGGTGGGGAAAAGCCATCAACACAGTCCAGAGGAGGAGGCTGATTCATTGTGATATAACTAAGTTGAAAAGCACAGTTTAATAAACTATTTTTGGAGCATGACTTGAAACTCAGACCTGCGCTTTTTACTGGCTGGAAATAGTTGCTTTTAAATGGTATTCCCAAGGTCAGGAAGGAAACATGACATCACCCAGGAGAAGCTACCACTCCCTGGTGCAGTGAAAAGACATGGCAAGGAGTTGCTATCTTTAAAGGTATATGGGTTGTGACCATCCAGTTATCTAAAAGATAAGATAAATACTAAGATTTAGGGGCAAATTCAGAAAAAAACTCAAAGGAAAAAAGCTTGGAGTTTTGTTGTCAGAATTGGTAAACTTTTAACCTTTATAGACAGTTTCCTAATATAATTTGTTTTTTTCATTCTGTAATGAAAGTAAGTACACCATTTTCTTCTTGCCTATGAAGTCAATTGAGGCGTTCAGTTTCTCCCCACAGAGTCTAGTGTTAAAGACTCTGAGTCCAGAGTACAGGCTCTTACTTCATATGATCTGTCTTTGTCTCAAGCCCCATGAAGCCTTAGACAGAAAAAAGAGATCTATTTTTTAAACTATCTAGACATTGGGCATGAACACTGTAAAACACAATGAGATAAAATTTATTATTATTAAGGAATCAAAAAATCCTAATATTTCAACATACATAGAAAATTGTTATCATTCCTAATTACTAAGACCTTTTTTCAATGGTAAAGCAGACAAAATTTTGCTGTTAGCGGCTTGATCTGTTATAACAACTTCACCTAACCCTTTATTTTTACTTATAACCTCTGCTGAGCAGCACATATATATGTTATCAAACTCATGAACACTGTATGTCTATTTCCTTCATTAAGTTAGGAAAGTTTTGTCAATTGTTTAAACATAGGTTTTCAATTTCTTGCTCTCCCTCTTCTCCTTCCAGCACCTCCGTGATGCTAATGTTGATATGCTTGACGTTATTCCAGAGGCTCCTTACACTGGCCTCATTTTTTAAGTTATTTTTTCTTTTTGCTGCTTTGATTTTTTTTTTTTTTGCATCCTTATCTTCCCAATCTCTGATTTGATCCTCTGCTTCAATCCTCTGCTTCATCTACTCCACAGTTGACTTCCCATAATGTACTCGTCATTTCAGTTAGTGTATTCTTCCTTTCTTACTGATTTTTATGTTTTCTAGTTCCACTTTCCTATTTTCTATCTCTTTGTTGAAGTTTTCACTAAATTTATCTACTCTTCCCCTAAGTTCATTGAGCATTCGTTTAACCAGTGTTTTGAACTCTGCATCTAGTAGATTGCTTGTCTCCTTCTTGTTTAGTTCTTTTTCTGGAATTTTATTCTGTTCTTTCATTTGGGACATCTTTCTTTATCGCCTCATTTTGGCAGTCTCCCTGTACTTATTTCCATGTATTAGGTAGAGTTGCTATGTCTTGTAGGATTGGTAGAGTGGTCTTAAGTAGTAAATGTTCTGTAGGGTCCAGTGGCAAAGACTCCCTGATCACCCATGCTGGGCATTTGAGGTGAACCTGCATCTCCATGTGGGCTGGGTACACCCTTCTGTTGCAGTTGATTGCTGTTGGCAGGTCAATGGGAGAAATTTACCCACAGGCTGATGGGATGCAAGGACTGGCTGCAACCTCTGACCACTGTGGAGCATCAGCCGTGCAGGGGTCTACCCTACAGAGCAGGATTTACTTCAGTGGGGCTCTGGTACCCACTGAGCCTACCCCTTGCATGTTTTGCTTGTGGAGATGGTAGGGTGGTGGTACTTCAATGTGGTCTGAAGCATTCCACTGGGCATGCTGGCTCTGGGGCCTCCCGGGAGGTACAGGCCAAGGTCAGCCTCAGCCTGTGTTGTGTCTGGGGCCAACTGGCATGAGCTATAAAGTGATCTACAGATGGCTACTACTTGTGCTGGTCTTGCAGATACTCAGGCAAGGCCAAGCTGTGAACAACGGCTGGTTGCTACTAGTGCCAGGACTGGGACCACTTAGTGAGAGGTATAGGGCATGCCAGGCAAGATGCTGGTTGTTTGAGAGATTTTAGGAAAACATGAACCATGAGTCAAGACAGGTCATTCATTGGAAAGCCACTGGAAACAGCTTGGGTGGGCCTGCAAGTTGGGTGGGACAGAGTCTCAGGAAATCACCAGGTCAGGGCAAATTGTGTGAGCCAGGTTGATGGAGACTCAGATATGGCACTCACCTGCCAGCTTTGTGGGGGGAGGGCTTGTCACAGGAATAATGGTCTCTTCCAGCACTTCTTTCTGGAGTAAAGTTCTGTCCCCAGCCCTCACCCTGATACTGGACTCCCCATAGGTTGTTTATGCCTTTTGAGCTTCTGCCCCAGTCCTGGAGCTCAGAGTGAGTCCTAGTAAGTCTGTGCATGGGTCCTTTAAGAGGAGCTGCCTGGAACTCCAGTAGCCCTCTGACTCACTCAAGCACAATCCCTACTGGTTTTCACAGCCAGGAGTTATGGAGACTTCTCGTCCTGGCACTAGAACCCTGGGCTGGGGGTCCGGGTGTGGGGCTGGGACCCCTTGCTCCTCAGTGGGGACCTTCACAATCAAGATATCCCCTCTGATTTTTATCCATCACACATTGGTATTGGACCAGCCTACTCTGCATCTCTGCCTCTCCTACCAGTTTTGATGAGTCTTCTTCTTTAATTCCCTGGTTGTAGGACTTACTTCAAATCAACAAGATTTCAGGCAGTTCTGAATGATGGTTATTCTGTAGTTTAGTTGTAATTTTGATGTGGTTGTGGGAGGAGACAAGTACTGTGTTTACTTACACTTTCACCTTGACTGGAAGCTAGGCATGGACATTTTAAAACACAATATTATAAAATGAAATATATTATCATTAAAAACATGCATGAACTTTAAGGAATCAAAAACCTAATATTTCTACATATTTAGAAAATTATTACTTTTCCTAATTATTAAGAAATACATTCAATGGTAAAACAGACAAAATGTTGCTGTTATCAGTTTCATTTGCTCTAACAACTTCATCTATCCTTTATTTTTACTTAGAAGCTATGCTGAGTAGCACATATATATCATTGTCAAACTCATTAGCGATGTAAGTAATAGCATATATATTTATACACACACATATGAATATGGTGACTATAAAATTTTAAATTATATCTCTTGAGTGTAGAGTGTATTTGTTTCCTGTTGTGGTCACAAATTACCAAAAACTTACAGCTTAAAACAACAGAAATTTATTCTCTTTCAGTTCTGGGTCAAAAGTCTGGAATCCAAGACTTTTGGATTCCAAAAGTTGGTAGGACTGCCTTCCCTCTGGAAACTTGAGGAGAGAATGCATTTTCATGCCTTTTTCACTTTGTGAAGATTGACTTCTTCCTTGGTTTGTGGCCCTTTGCATTATGTCATATCTACTAGCACTCCCTCTAATCACCGGTCTCTTTTGTGTGAGGATTCTGGTGTTTATATCAGGCCTAGATAATTCAAGATAATCTCCCGACCTCAAAATCCTTAAGTTATCCTACCTGAAAAGTCCTTTTTGCCATATAAGGTAAAATTCACAGGTTAGGGGAATTAGGACATGAAATCTTCAGGGAGTAATTTTCAGTTTAGCACAGAAAGATTCATTTACCCACTGATATACTTCATAAATCCTCTGGTCTTAGTGGGAAATGACAGTCAAAAGTTAATTAAAAAATATTTATAAGTAGGAGTCAAACAAAATTTCTACAGAGTAACAGCATTCTAAAAAATGCTGATACTGGTCAATATAGTTAAGACAAATGACATGAAAATTTACTGCAACAACAAAGCATCAACCCATGCACTTTAAGAAGGGCAAAATGGTGAAGAAATATTGACTATAGTTAATCTGATCTGGGATTATGTTGGAAATCACAAGCTTTGAGTGGATAAAAACATATTTAGTGTGTTAAAGTTCTAAAGGAAAAAGTTTCATCAATGGATGAATGGATACGCAAATGTGGTATATTTACAGAACGGAATATTATTCAGACCTAAAAAGAAATGAAATACCTATACGTGTCACAATATGGATGAGCCATATGGTGCTGAGTGAAAGAAGTCAGATACAAATGGTCATGTGTTATATGATCTCTTTTATATGAAATATCCAGAATAAGCAAATCCACAGAGACAGGAAACAGATTAGTGGTTTCCAGAAAATGAAAAGAAAGATAAATGATGACTGATTATTCAATAGATGTGGGATTGTCTTCCGAGGTGATTAAAATTTTGAAAGTAGAGAAGGACGGTAGTTATACTTCTCAGTGTGCTAAATGCCCCTGAATTGCACACTGAGTGACTTAAAATAGTCAAATGTATGTTTTATGAATTTCACTTCAATTAAGAAAAAACTTTAAAGAAATCCCAACATAATAATTCTAGTCTTTAATAGTAATATAATCATTTTAATAATAAATTCTGTGAGAACTGAAGAAATATATAAATGAATTTCAAGCAGTGCTTCCGTAACACTGGATGAGCTAATGAACAACCTCCACTCTAATCTCAACTAAACCACAAGTTAGTCGCCTGACCTTGGAAAAAATCACAATGCCTCTGGGCTCATTTTCCTATTCATAAATAAATTGAGTAAATCAGATAATTTCTAATATTAAATTTCAAAATTCTATGATTTTCTTACACAGTTCAAAACTGAGCTAGTTTCTTTGGGTCTTAAAAAGTTATTAAAGGTATTTTCTGTCCCAAACTGTTTACATTTCACTGTAAAATCTAAACATGACAAATGTTCTGTTTATTTGATGTTACAATTGACCCTTGTACAACACAGGTTTTAACTGTGTAGATCCATTTTCATACAAACTTTTAAAATAAATATACATTTGACCCTCCACATCCCTGGGCTTTGCATTCACTGATTTAACCAACCAGGGATTGAAGATAGTATTTTCTATCTACCGTTGGGAATCCGTGTGTGTGGAGGACCAACTATATGCATTGTTCTACACCATCTTATATAAGGGACTTCAGCATCTGTGGATTTTAGTATTTGTGGGGATCCTGACACCAATCCCTGGCAGATACCAAAAGACAAATTAAGTTTGGGGGTGTCAAAATATATACAAAGATTTTTAACTTTACAAGAGTTGACACCCTCAGCCCCATGTTGTTCAAGAGTCGACTGTATAATTTAAGGACACGTTAGTACACAATCACCAATAAATAAAAAAGAAGGAGACAGACACACACACACACAGAGAATAGATGTACATATACATATCAATGGTTGGTTATACCTGGATGGTGAGATTATAGCTTTTTTGTTATCTTTATACTCTTTCGTTATCTTTTGTTATTTTTTTGACATCTTTTGTTATCTTCTAACTCTTTAAGACATAACATGCTATTTGTATTGTTTAAAAAAAATCCTGATATATTTGTTTTTATATTTTAAGGTTTAAATATGGCTAAATCTGTAGTTATTAGCAATTCACAGTAATCTAAATTAACACTGATATTTTCAGGAATAATAATAAAATTATTTTTTTAAATTAGAATAAAAAATCATGCGTTTGTTTAATTATTTAACCCTAAAGAAATGATCCAATAAAAACAAAAACACTGAATACCGGAAGATGTTCACCGAAGCATTATTCATAACATTTCCAAATTGAAAGTTACCTCAAGATCCCAAGAGAGGAGTGGTTTAGTAAAAAGCCCTACACCTTGGCTTCTTTCCTTCTCTTAAAACATACCAAACACATTCCCAGGACCCAGATTTAGGCCTGAGACATTCTTCCACTGGCTCTTTGTATAATAAGCTCCCTCTCTGTCATAAGGACTCAGCTCAAGTGGCAGTTCCTCAGAAGGCACTTCCCTGATCATTCAACCTTACACGTCATAAGATTATCATGTTAATTTATTTTACCTCTTATTTTGTCTCTTTCCACTGGGATATAACATCATGAGAAAAGGCATTTTGCTCAATGATCACTACTATAGGTTTAGGGACTCAAACAGTATCTGACACACCCAATAGGTGGTCCATAGATATATGTTTTTTAATAAAGAAGAACAAGAAACATCTGTACCTGTACCTAAAACATGTATTTAGTAGGACTATACAAAAAATAAAGAATGATCGTAAATAGATGAAAGGTTTTTTACACATATTTGTTATGATTTTTATAATACCTTTTAAAAAAAGAATTAAAACTAAAAGGGTATTCTCAATGGTGGTTGTTGTGGCCTTGGTTTACTATTGCTATATACCCACTTCAAATATAAGATCATATTTATTCATCATCCTTTCCTAATTTCTTTTATATGAAAGATAAGTGTTGAAAAATAATAGCGCAGGACATGTGATATTCTGGCAGTACCATTTTATCAAATCTGCAATCTTGGACAAGCTGTAACTTTTCTGGATTTCCATTTTCTTGTCTCATAAAGTTGAGATCTCAAAAGATTGTCATGGGGATTAAATGAGAAAATATTTGAATCATTTAGCACAAGTTTTTGATACATTGTGGTTCAATAATTATTGCTGTTACGACCATTGTCAGCTCCTTGTAAATTGTCAGATTGGTCTTTTTTATACCCCTTTATATCCCCCTCTCCCCTGCAATCACCACACTGTTGTTCATGTCCACGAGTCCTTTTCCATGTTTTCCTTTTTGGCTTGGTCTGTTGTTTAGCTTTCTCGATCAGCTCAAGGCCCTTTTTACTACCCCAAGCCTGGGTTTATCAGATTTTCAAGAATAAGGGCATCTTATTCTCTGTCAACTAGAAAGCATGGAGGTAAGTCTTTCGTACACAGTGTTTTAACCATGCCTGTGCCACATGATTAAAATACAATGTTTGTATTTGTTGTACTATGTGAAATTAGACACATTATTACTGGGAAATAGTCTAATTTTTTAATGGTTTTACCTGAATCAAAAAACTACTGACAAAATGAAACTTTTAGAGCTGGATGGGCCCTTTTATTCCACTTTATGAAGATGAGAAACACAGAGAGGAATAGCATGCTGCCTCAGGCCACTTAGCGCCAAAATGGAGAGCATCATTCAGCTCTAGGCCCAGGCCATGAATGTTTCACTCTCCCGCCAGAACTCGATCCTTGTCAGTTGACATAAAAATGAAAAAGAGAAAAAAAGATATCAAAAGGAAAAAAGAAAACAAAGTTCAACCAATCTCAAAAAGAGATCAATGCCACCAGCTCTATGGATTTACCTAACTGCCAAATATTGTGTTTTCATGTTTGTTAAATGGCCAGTCTGGTTTGGCATGAAGACACAATAATTCAGAGTTTGGGGATCACTAAATAAATAAATAAATAAATAAACTTCTTGATTTAATTCCAACATTTTCTGCTGTAATTATTTTGAATTTTCAGACATTAGAAAGGTCGTGTTCTTGACTCTGTTAAAAGGCCTGACAAGTCAACTTCTATACGACTCAGCGGGATATGACCATCACTGTCTGATATTTTTGGGGGTTGCTCCTGTCCTTTCTTCATCAGTCTACAAAGAATTCTTTTGAAAAATAACCTCAAACTCATGCTCTGAGTTGGTGGTTATTCTTACAGCAGACTATCCTGAGGATTTCATGTTTCTTGGCCATTCTCTGGGGTGATTATACTCATATTCATAGGTAGATCATGAAGAGAAAACAAGTAGTAAGAAAACATTTAAAAAACACAACAGCATGCATTTAGAAAAGACAACTCCCTGCTCCACAAAATTACCCTGATTCTTTCTATCAAAGAATTTGCTTGTATGTCTCTAACTTTATATGCACTACTTGAAAGTACACAGACTGTCCAAAGGAAAAGTCTCTGGGCACAGTAGGATAACACTGAACCTCTGTGTGTGTGACTGCAAAATACCCACTGGGTAAATTAAAGACTGAGTCAAACTTCCTTGATTATTTTCTTTTCTGATTGAGACAAAATCAGGTTATCTTTGATTTTTGCCACTAACTCAATCTAATAAATATATTCGTGGCCTAAATTTGGTACTTGAAAATATTTCCTTTTTGACCATGGTTTCTTGGCTCACAATAAGTTTTTATGTATACTAATATTGACAAATATAATCTATCATTTTCTTAAGAATTATGACCCTCTTACACAATAAAGGTCATTATAGTTGAATTCATTTTGCTAAGCAAGCTACATTCTCTTCATTTTTGTCAATATTTTCACAAACATGTACGATTTTATGGATTTCTTTTCTTATATTTTTGCCCTGATTCAAATATCTTGAAATGTTAGACATAATTTTCTTTTCTGAGAAACAGTATTTGTCAGAGTTTGATTACCCCTAAGTAATGGGAAAGACCTAGCTTCAACAAGAAGTATTTTAATCTAAGGCAGTTCCACATACTAATAGCTCTAAAATTCTAGAGTTATAGTTACTATATTTCTAATATTGCTTTTTAATTATGTGAAAGGGATTATAGAGTTTGTGGAGGCTCTCATTAAACACATTATATTTAACCCAGCTTTGCAACAGCCCTTGCTAATTCCCATTTAGCAAGATGTATCTTGGAATCCTTAGGTATAAAGATTCAAAATTATTTCTACTACCAAAACCTAAAAGAGTTTCTAAAATAAGGCATAATTTAGTTCCTCTACAACCTATAAGGTATTAGGATGTTATTTAAAATGAATCCTTTGTTTTACTGATGTATAAGAATAGACAAGTTTCCAAAGAAAACACTTAAAATAATGCATACAGCCAACCGTCTATTGCTCAGCACAAATTAAGCATTTATGACCAACCAGGGACAGTGCTAGGCTTCTGTGACATAATAGTGAATAAAACATCCTACCTGCTTTCAGAGAGAATACTTTTCAGGATTAAGATGGCATGTAAACTGACATTCCACACCATGGGGCAAGGACAATGAGCTATGGTAATATACAGGGGAACCTCTAACATGGTCCTAGCCAATGAGGAAAGGATTCCTGTGGGAAATGACTCATTAGCTGGAACTTTAGGATGAATAGGGGTTAGACAAGAATCAGGGGACTGGGTGAGTTTGCACCTGAATGAGTGAGTATATGAGTAGACAGGAATTTTCCTGAAACTAAAAGTAATTCAGTATGCTGTGCATAGTTCAGTATGGGTCGTGTGTGTGAGTGTGTGTGTGTATGTAAATAGGGTAGGGATTAGAAATAACAAGGCTGAGTCAGGAATTGGATATAAAGTTCTTTTTTACTCCATACCAAGGAAAGTAGATGTTATTAAGGGGACAACAAGAAAGTAAAGGTTTTAATCCCTGAGGTGAAAAAAGATGGGGAGAAAGATGGACAATGCTATTAGTTATACATTTAGAAAGATCACGTTCCAGTTACTAAAATGATGTTGGACTGTGGGGGCCATGAGATATACCACAAAGCTAATAAAGATTCAAAATGATTTAAGTCTGAATAAGAGTTAGTTCTGAGATTACTCCTGTGTACCCCAATATGTATCCCTGTTCTACCACACCTGAAAGACAAGGAACATTTTCACAAGACGCACCACTCCATGGAGCACCATTCCCTTCTAACCCTGCTCGGGTTGTCCTTTCATGGGAAAGGAATGACTGCCAACGCAAAGGGGCTCTAGGAGCCTGACAAGTTCACAGCCTGTAACCATTTCTTTTTTTCTGATGCACCTGAAAAAACAACTGCTAGTTATTTTCTCTTTTGGGTTGCTGCATCTTTTGGAAGAAAGTCACTTCAGCTTGATATCACAAGGCTACTGGGAGACACAAATCAGGATACACATGTAAACCCAACTATGTGGAAAAGTAAAGGGTGGTTACAAAATGCAGGATAATATTGCTAGCGGTTATAGTTTTTTTTGAAATTAGATTGTCTGTATATATTAAGTTTTCTTTATAGTCCAATTCAGGAAAAATGTATAGGTTCCAAAACTTTTTTTTTTAAATAGAAGTATTTTGAGCCTCATCAGAAAGATCTTTTATGAATGCATTATATCATTAGTGCCTCAAAATATCACCTTAAGATAAGAATTATTATTATCTCCAATTCACATCTGGTGAAACTGGGTTTCAATAAACCATAGTGAGTTGTCCAGGCTGTCCCAGGGTCAACCAGTCAATGACAGATGTGGGCAAGAATTAGTTCACCCCCTCACCAAACAAAATGTCACTGTGCCAGATACTATGAAAGGTACTGAAGATGTAAAGTTAGTAAGATGCAGACCCAGAGGCGGATTTAATGGCGGGCACACTGGGCACGTGCTCTGGGCCCCAACTTCTGAAGACATGTATTTTTATTTTCCTTGTCTCTCTCTCTTTTTTAAGGAGCCCAATATTTTCTTCTGCGCCTGCGGCCTCAACCGACCTTAATCCGCCTCTGTGCAGACCTCTGTCCTTCCTCATCCTTGGTTGCCTCCCATGTTTGTAGGATTTTCTTTCTCACTCTGCTCACAATAGGCATGAAGTTCTAAACCTAGAGCATCACAAAAGACTGAAACGACCACTACATTCCTAGACAACTAGGGAGCCCATGGTTGCTTCGCTCTGGGGGCGGAGCTCAGTGAATTCCCAAAGTGCTGTGGGACTCAGCAAGGTGCTTATTGGGTCACATGGTGATCTCCTACAACCAGCTTTGGAGAAAAACTCCTAAAATTGATATCTGGGATTTTTTTATGGTATTGTTCTTAACTGCAGTGCCTTTCATAAGATAAAAATTTACAATTAAAGTTTGCTAGGTGATCTTGGATTGCTCATCACTGATGTAGAGTCCAGACTCTGAACACAGGATGTAAACTTTATTATCTTGCTTAGGATCAAGTCTTTAAAAAAAATAAAAAACGAACAGGCAAACAAGCAAGCAGACAAAAATGCAAACAGACAAAAAAACCGAGTCAAAGGTGCTTCACATGTGTAGCATGTACTTTGGATATATGAGTATGGGAAGGATTGCTTTATATGTCCCTTTAGTGAAAAACATTTATGGTCCCACAACTATTCCTAAAAAATACATTCATGTGATGATAAAACTATAACATCTTTTAAAAATTCTTGTATAGCATTTAAAAGTGATTGAGATATAGCTATCAATTTTAAAGCAGGTTAATTGTGGAGCAAAAGTGGGCTAAAGAAAAAGGCATCAATCAAAGATTGCCAAGATTTATCTCCAGCCACAACTTAAAATTGATTTATAAAATTGACCCACTCAGCCACAATTTAAATAGCATTTTGGATTCAGCAACCTATCATAGTATACGTCAGTGACATTTTCCTGAAAATCTGTTAGAACAATAAAATCAAATGGTAGTTTTCATATAATGATCACTTAGGTTTCAGCCTGCGAAATAAGTACAAAAAAACAAACAAAACAAACAAAAAAAACCCTCTCTGGGGTTTAAGGCATAAAATGTCTTATGCTATGAAGGACTAAAGTTAACAAACCACATTTTCACATCTTCTTTTGTAGTGAGAACCAAAAATGACACAAAATCTATTCCGTGATAATAACATCTTTCAGCTTTTTTCATTATTCCCTGAAGATCCAAATATCTGTCATTCTCATACTTGCTAGAATCTTTCCACCGAAGTAAAAATATATCCGCGTTCCAGTTTCCATTTTGTAATATTGCTCCTGTCAATCAGACCTACCCCACCACCATAAATAAGTTGACAGGAGCCTGTGAAATAAGTTGAGTCATTCAGGTAATAATAAGAAATACAGGTAAGTTTTCAACACCAGAGTGTCTGTCTTTGGGGTGTTCACACATACTCCTTATGAGCCTCGGTGGAAGAGCCTACAACTTGTAAAAGTCTAGTTGGAATTGATAAAAGTAGCAGTGTTTGCTGTAAAGTGATCTCCCAGAGCTAGCATTTGCTTTCATGTCAAATCTATTAGATTGTTTTGATATAGCACAATGGTTAGTATCTGAAAAAATTACTGTAAGTTCCAAATTTTATTACAACTTAAGTAGTGAGGAAAAACACCTAAATTGTTAGGATGATTACAGGTTTAAAAAGTAATATGCTAAATCCGAGCCCTCCTCATAATCGAGAACCAAGCTTATAAAATAAAAGGAAGATGAGGTATCACATTCTAAACTTTTAGAAATGTGCATTTAGATATGAAACTAAATGAAATAGAAAATCAACAAAAATAGAAAAAAAATCAATAAAACCAAAAGCTAGATTTTTGTTAAGGTCAATAAAATTGAAAAACTCTAGAAAAAATTATCAAGAAAAAATGAGGTCAAAGATTACCAATACAAAAAATAAAAGAGAAGACATCACTACAGATTTACAACTATTAAAAAGATATACTAATGGGGTATCATGAAAACCTTTATGCTAATATACTTCACAAGTTAAAAGAAATGGACAAATTCTTTGAAAAATACAAACTACCTGAGCTTATTTGAGAAAAAGGGATAACCTGAAAAGTCTTATATTTATTAAAGAAAAAAAATTATATTATAAAAATTTTTGACAAAAGAAAGCCCTCAAGTCTTAGATGGTTTCACTGGTGAATTCTGCCACATGTTAAGTATTAAAAAAAAAACCACCTATACCCAACAAACTCTTCCAGGAAATAGAAGAAGTAACTTCCCAATTCACTTTTTAAGACCTGAATTATTCTGATAACAAAACCAGGTGAAGACATTAAAAAGAAAGAACTCTACATCAATATATTAGGCTGAAGATATTTAAGTATCTTTTATGAACATAGATGCAAAAAAAGATTTAAAAAAATATTTAGTGGGTGAGGAAGGTGGAAGAGGGTGTGGGGGGATAAATGGTGATGGATGGGGACTTGACTTGGGGCGGTAAACACACAATACGGGGTACAAATTATGTGCAGTAGAGTTGTGCACCTGAAACATATAATTTCATTAACCAGTGTCACCCCAATAAATTCAAATTAAAAAAATAACCAAATGAGGGAAATTTTTTTTAGCAAGCAGATACAGTATATGTATGGAGTATAGAAACTAAATGCAAAAACAAAGATTTAAAAAACACTAGAAGAAAGTAAGGCATAAAAAACACAAACCATAAAAAAATTGATGAATTTTCCTCAAATTAAATATTTTCTCTTCAAAGGGCATTTTTTTAAATGAAAAAATAAGCCAGAAATTGAGGGGAAATATTAGACAAACATATAGCTGATAAAAGGCTTGCACCCAAAATATATAAAGAAATCTAATAAACCAATAATAATAAGACAAAAACCTCATAAAAATAGGTAAAATATTTGAACATTCACATCACCATCAATATATATGAATGGCAAATAAACACATGAGATTGTTTCATATCATTAGTCATTATGAAAATGTAAAGTAAAACCACAATTAACTATCAGTACACACTAGAAGCTAACTTTTTTTAAAAATATTTTATTTATTTATTTTTAGAGAGAGGAGAAGGGAAGGAGAAAGAGAGGGGGTGTAACATCAATATGTGGTTGCCTCTCACACACCCCTGGTGCACAACCCAGACATGTGCCCTGACTGGGAATCGAATGGACAGCCCTTTGGTTTGCAGGCCGGTACTCAATCCACTGAGCTACACCAGCCAAGGCAAGTGGCTAAATTTTTTTTAAAATGACAGTACCAAGTGTTGATGACAATAGAGAACATTCATATATTTCTGTTGGGAATGCAAAAGGTACAGCCACTTACACATGTCATATGACTCAGGAAAGTCACGCCTAGATATTTATTTAAGATAAATAAAAACATGATCACACAAAAACTTGTATGTTATTATTGATGACAACTTTGTTCATATTACCTCAAAACTCAGAATAACACAAATGTTTATGAACTGGTAAAGGGTAAGCAAACTGTGGTATAGCCATACAATATAATATACTCTTCAGCCATGAAAAGGAATAAATTACTGATGAATGCAATAAAATAGATTAATCTCTAAAGTATTGTTAAGTGAAAGACTGTCGACACAAAATCTGTATACCATATGATTCCATTTATATGAAATTTTCAATAAGGCAAAATCATACAGACAGAAAACAGGCCAGTAACTGCAGGGACTAGTTTGGAGAAAAGATTGATCTTAGAGGGGTGGCAGGCAAGTTTCTGAGTTGTTGGAAATGTTCTATATCTTGACTGGTGATTACTTAGGTGTATACCTTGATTAAAACTCATCAAGTTATATCCTTTAAATCACTGAATTTTATTTTATGTAAGTTATACCTCAATAAAGCTGACTTTTAGAAGAATAAATATACTATTTAAAGGCCCCTGAGGTTGTCTAAGGTGAAATGTTAGGCTGATGATATTAGAACTATCTTGCCCTCGCTGGTGTAGCTCAGTGAATTGAGTGTCCGTCTGCAAACAAAAGGGTCACTGGTTCAATTTCCAGTCAGTGCCCATGCCTGGGTTGCTGCCCGGATCCCCAGTAGGGGGTGCACGAGAGGCAACCACACATCGATGTTTCTCTCCCTTTCCCTTTCCCTCCCCCTTCTCTAAAAATAAATAAATAAAATCTTATAAAAAAATCCTAATATGCATCCAAAAATGTTGAAGAAATAAAGGGGAGCTCATAAACATATAAGACAGAGGGAAGTTGCACAGAATTGAAAAGTTACAATTGGAAAATTAAATCAGTGGGAATTTTGGCAGTAGGGCAGTTAAAAAATGAGGGAGATAAGAGCGGGAGTAAGACTAAGGAATAAAAAAGGGGGAAAACAAGGGATAGAAAGAGAAGATGAATATGAGGGACCTCAACATTTTCATCTAGTGAGATTTGGAAAGCTGCTTTTAAATCAACATTCTGTCATATTAATTACATGTAGATTCCAGAGGCAGATATGGATTCCTTGATGCGAACAGTTCTTGTGCTTTCCTAAAACAACAGGGCAAACTTCAGAGGACACCTCTTCTCTCTGCCTGTGGCAGAAGGGAGAAGAGCTCAAACAATGCTTAATTGTTTTACAACTGAATGGATTTTAGGGAATGTTTCAGAATTAAAGGCAAGAAATGCTCATTAAAGGGCAAGTTTCAAATTCCACCTACCCATAAAGATGAGAGGAATGGAATGCTTCGCTGAAGAGAATAGTTTTCAAAAATGGAAATGAGCAATTTTAAAATAGTATGTGGTAAAGGAAATGGTAGAATGGAAGACATCAAAGAGTCTAAAAAGCAAAACAGGAAAATATTTTGTCAAGTAATTTCAAAAGAGGTCTATATTTTCAAAATAAAAAATAATTGGTTGGAGGATGAGCTCATTAAAAAGATCCTTAACTAGCTTCTAGAAATAGAAACCTCGAGACAAAATAAAGAAGTCATGAGGAATGTCTCACAAAGCAGCCAGCTGGTGAGAGGTAACATCATCAGGGACAGAGGTGAGAAAAGAACCAGGAAAAGGTATGGGGGAGGATGGGGCTGTAGGGAGGAATGCGGAGCTATGGGCAACGATAACATTTAGTCTCCTAAAGACCACAGTAGAAGGCTTTTGGAACTATTGGCCACAAATTACAGGTGACAGGTTGAAGTGAGGAGGGTATGGAGGTCAACTCTAGTTATAAAAAAACAGCTATAGTTATAAAGGTATAATTATAAAGAATGTCCATAGATTCCATTTTTTTACTGTGGCACATAAACTTGATGCTGTGCCCCACTCAATGTTCACATGCGGACATCTTGCCATTTCCTCCACCTCTGTGCATTCTGTGGACAGCAAAACCCCAACTCACATTTGTTTATCCCTTTCCATATGTCACTTTGCCCTCTGTCTTGAATGTGTTTTCCTTTCAAATGCCACCTCTTGGAAAAATTGTTTCAGATGTACCTTCACTCCAACCTGAATTATTTTGAGTTACTGGAATTCTTCCAATAAATATAAGTAACTCCACCTCTATTGAACATGTGTTATTTCGAAACTGTAGTTGTTGCTTTAGACATTATTCCTAATCTTCATTTAAAAAAATCCTAATAATAAAGGTACAATAACCTTTAAAGCAATCTGGGGCAAAGGGAGCTTTTGTAAAGTGCCTGAGGTCACACACCTGGTAATTGAGATTGGAGCCCAGATGTGGCTTTAGAGGACACATCCTTTTCTATTCAGTAGGCTACATGTACTAATCTTACATATCGTAATTATTTTTTTAAATGTCTATGTCTCTTTGAACTCTTCCTGGTTAGAATATGACTATACATCTTTGTCTCTCCAATACCAAGTAGAGTACCTACTCAATGTTTAATAAATGTTTGATAGTATATGAATGAAAGAATCAATGAATGATAAGTGAATGATAAGCATGAAAACAAAGCAGGGGATGTCAGTTACATAATTAAAATATGTAACAGTATCAAGCTCTAAAAATCTAATTTAGTTTAAAAATTTTTTAAAAGACTAATTTCAAATACAACACACAAATGTGTATATATCAAAATCCAAGGTGATGTAAACCACTTTCACAAAAACATATGCAGCCAGACTTGTTTTGATTAAGACCTTGGCAGAAAATGTCTCCTAACACACCTGTGCCTCGGTTTGAACTTCACTATAAATGCATCATTGGTTTCTTTAAAAAAAAAATTTATTGTATTTTCCCCATTACCATTTAGTATAACTGTGTCATTGGTTCTGAAGAAGATTACTTGACATATTGACTTGATATTTCTACTTCTATGAAAACTCCAATTGCTAACATAGCCCTGAATGATGGAGAAGGTGAAGTGAATAGCTGGGGTAAGGAATCACCAATTCGAGGAAATACAGCAACACGATTTATCCAGATGAACTGTTACAGGCCCAAGGTTCATGTGCCTGATGCTCAAAAAGAAAAGCCAATAAACAATAGATAAGAGTTTGTAGCAAGTAAAGTTTCATTGATTTGTTACGGAAAAATGAAACGACCAGACACCGAGGGGTTAGGAGCACGATCTTTATTTACGTGCACGGGCCCAGAGGAAACAAACTCCAAATTCTGAGCCCAGAACAATAGCCCCGCATTCCTTTTATGCTGGGCTAAGTGGGGGAGGGTATTGGGAGGCGTAGTATAGATTTCCTGCGAAAAGGGCTTACAGAGGTGGGAGAGAAGCATTTACATTATAAGTCAGGGCAATTAGCATTTCATCTTTGGTATCAGCCTTGATTCCCTCTACAGATTGAGAAGGCCTAACTCGAGAACATGGGAAAACTAATTCTCAAGTCCATTTTAAGAGAGTCTCGGATCCAGGCATCTTTTATTGTCAGGGAAAGGGAGGAAGAGGAGACAAGGGGTGGGTGCTGGTGGTAGACAGCTGGAAGTGTAAGGGGATCCAAGGAAGAGTGTGAAATTTCTCAGTCCCTTTGTTCCCCATTGGTCCATTGAGCCCTGCTGATCTGAGTCCAGTAATGGAGACTCCTGTGAATCTTTGAAAAATAGTCATTACTTTGTACATATTTCCCCACCTCTTCGCCAACAAGAGGCCTGTCCAAGCTTCTAGCAGAATTTCTGCAGTTAATTAGCATATCGCCAGCAGGTGCTATTAGCCTGCAGGCAATCAGAGAGGAAGCATTTCATTCTATTACAGAACTAGCATAGTTCTTCACTTTGTTTATATGGGTGAGGTCTGGGCTTTTTCAAATGAGCAGCAAACTGCAGCATATGTTAGGTTGCATCATTGTTTGCGATACTCACCTTCTCTTTACCGGTGTGAAGATTCTGTATCTCAGCCCATTCCTGTCCTCTTTGTAGTTATTATACATCTCTCTGCAGTTTTGCCATCAGGCTTAGCCATTAGACTTGCTTTGACCAATGACCTGTGAGGAGACACGCTGTTTGCCAAGTCTGAGCAGAAGCTCTAGGACCTATCGGTTGTCCCCGCCAGCTGTTTTGCTCTTCCCAAGCTATGAAAATGACATGTTGCATAAAAGGGTTGGAATAAGAAGCCACATGCAGCTGAGCCGAGCAGAGCCAAGTGCTGACACAAAAATGCTAACATGTAACTCGAGCAAGAAATAAATGTTTGTTTCTGTAAACCACTGAGGTTTGGGGGTTGTTTGTTACCGCTGCAAAGCACACTAGTAGGTAAGAATTTAATGAAAATAAAAGAACAGTGTTTTGTTTTCTTATGAAAACGTCAAGAATAGCCTTCTCCTCAATGCTACATAGAATTTTGTTCTTTGTTTCCCAAAGGAGCACTGCTTGCACCCAGAGTCATAAATAAATCACTGCAGCCCTTCTCTCTATCGGGACTTTATGTGCCAATTTGAGGCAACATTGGCTTTCAGATCACTTTTTGTTCGCAACTGACAGAACTCAAAAAGTACGACCAAAACAAACAACAAAAAAGCTCCTCCAGGTATCGCTTGCCAAAAAATCCCATTGTATATCAATTTATGCAGGTAGGAAAAGGGAGTGGTTACCAGCACTCTAGTCATGCACACGGCCAAATTCTGAAACCCATCGGGAATACTCTTGGGTACCCTGCTCTATCCCTTTTTTATGGACGAGGAAACTGAATCTCAGAGTGATTACCATGATAAACTGCCAACATGACTGTAATGGGCTGAACTGTGTCCTCTCCAAATTCTTATGTTATAGCCCTAACCCCCAGAACCACAGAATGTGACTCTATTTAAAGAGATGATTATGTTAAAGTAAGACCATTAGGATGGGTCCTAATCCAATCTCACTGGTACCCTTATGAGAATCTGAATATGCAAAGAGACACCATGAAAAGACCACGTGAGAATACAGTGATGAGTCAGCCATCTGCAAACCAAAGAAAGAGGCCTTAGAAGAAATGAAACCTGCTGACACCTTGATCTTCGACTTCTATCCTCCAGAGCTGTGAGAGAATGAGTTTCTGTTGTTTTAGCCCCTTAGTCTATAATATTTTGTTGTGGCAGCCCTAGCAAACTAATACAGTCACAGAGTTATTAAGTAGCTATAGTACATTTTAAATTGGATCCACAAAGCTCCAAAGCTTCGGTCTTTCCACACTAGTGAATTCCTGTCTCTTTTAAGCCAATATTAATTTAATATTTGTGTATATCTATACAGAAACAGGAGTCTAATAACAGTTCAATCGGTCGTTATTGAGCACTTACCAGTGTGTTACTGTGTGAATAGCTTTACATGTAAACAGGCTGGATCGTACTATGGGAAGCAAATAAATCGATAAGTAAGGGAAGTCAACTGTTTCTTGAAGTCCTACTTACCACTTCAGACTGAGTTAAACTCAATTTCCTTTTGGAAAAAACAGACTCTATTCTAAAGTGGATACCGCTTCAAAGATATTTTATGAAGTTTTGTGTTTCTATCTATCTTGATCTTATCAATTTTTAAATAGCTTATGTCTGTCCCCATACTAGATACTGATTTCTTAAATGTCAAACACTGTTTTCACTTCTTTATTCTCACCACCCTGCATAGTATTTTGTTTCTTAAACTGAGAGGCTTTATAGTTGTTTGTTACCATTTCTTACCAAAGAAAACTGACTCGATACAGGTGATAAAATTGACTTGAAATAGCTGTCCATTAAATGTGTCATCTCAGAGTGAGCAAAATTCTCTTTCCTTGGAAGGAACAGGTTCACCTCATAGTGTACCAGATGTTTGAGCAATTCTGGGGTAAATTTTATCAAAATACAAAATATTATGAGTCAGATAAACAGCAATGATCTTATTTTTAGCACATTTTTGCCACCAGCATGGATTTTCCCTTATACCATTTTTATTTAAAAATCTGATATCACCACTCCTAGTTGGGAATCAAAGAAAGGCGATGGCACATTAAAAAAAAAATTTAGCCCTGGTTGGTGTGACTCGGGATTGAGCTCTGGTCTGTGAACAAAAGGGTCTCTCGTTCAATTCCCAGTCAGGGCTCATGCCTGGGTTGCAGGCCAGGTCCCCAGTAGAGGGGTCCAAGAGAGGCAACCACACAATGATGTTTCTCTCCCTCTCTTTCTCCCTACTTTTCCCTCTCTAAAAATAAATAAAATCTTAAAAAAAAAATTTAAGTGCCAAGATAGTTTAACATGTAGTCACCCTTTGATAAATATTTGATGAATGAATGAGCAGAGGTAAATATCAGATAGTCTATGCTTCTCCTTTGGTGCCACAATCCCCTCTTGCAACCACCTTATTTCTTTACTTCTTATAAGGTTCTGTTAAGTAAGTTGCCACTTTCACAGTCTCCACCTGATCACCTGCAATTTAGTCTTTTTTCCACTTGAGATAGGCTTTCAAACTCACCACTGCACTACCACTTCTCATCAAGTTTATCAATGACTGCATGTTGCCAAATTCAATGAATACTTCTAATTTTTTTCGACTTCCAATGGATTTTCACACAGTTGACTACTCCACCTTTCTTAAAACATCTCTTCTCATAGGCTTCTATAATAATCATGCCCCTTCGGGTTGCAGGTAACAGGAACACAGCTCAAACCAACTTATTTAAACACAAAAGGAATTTATTGGTTTTTTTATCCAGGAAGTTCAAGGAATGACGCTAGCTTTAGGCACCACTAGATCTAAAAAGTTCAAACAAAATTATCAGAAATCTATCTATTTTTCTCTGTCAGCTTATATTTCTGCTGTTATCATGTTGTTAGGTCACTCCATGTGGCAACAAAGAAGGTTCTTAGCAGTTCTAGGCTTATATCAATCATTCTTCTCTTCATTGGTCTTAATTAAGGAGGGAAAAAATAGTGACTATTTTTTTTGCGAGTGTTAGCAGAAGTCATGGGAAAATGTCGACTGGGCCAGCCGACTGCCACGTCCAGTCTGGAGCTGGTGAGGAGACAAGCATTAGGAGAGAATCAGCCCCATCTGAACTGCATGGATTGAGAGGCAGGGAAAAATAAACAGAATGAATACACGTTCCATAGCTTCTATAACAGTCCTCTCTCTCTTTTTCTTCTTGCGTCCCTGCCTGTTGTTTTCTAGTCTCCTTTGATGGTTTTACCTTCAAGTGTCTGGCTAACTCTGAGCTTCGCTATGGGTCCTCTTTTCTTCTCTCTTCCTAGCTGTTGACTAGAATTCTAGGTCCACAGTTTAAATTTCCTCATGAAGCTGATGACTCCTCCAAGTTATGTCTCCAGAAACACTCTCTCCCCTGAGAAGCAAATACAGGCTTCCAACTGCTTATTTGAAATTTTCTCATGCACCTCAAAATGGTGCTCTTGATATCCTCTCCAAACCTTTTATTTTTCTCACTCTTTAACATCTCATTAAACAGCACCCACATCCATTGGTTGGTTGTTTAATACAAAAATGTAGCAAACACCTTTGTGCCCTATCTTTCCTTCAATTCCCATATCCAATTCATCAGCAAATCACAGAAGTTGTAGCTCCAAAATACATTCAAACTCATTGATGTACACTGCCATCACCATTTCTAAGCTACCCTAAATTCTCACATAGACAACAGCAATAGCCTACTACATTAAATTGTCTACTTGCTTCTATTCTCCTTCCTCTGCAATCTCCTTTTCTACTCATCATTTAGAGTGAATTTTTAAAGTATCTCTTACCTCAACCCATTGGACTTTATATCTCTCGCTATAGTACTGGAGCCATGCTGGTCTCTTTTCTGTTTCTCCTGTACACTAACCCATTAGCTACTTTAAAACATTTACCTTTACTTTTTCCACTGCCTGGAATGCTCTTCCCCCAGATCTTTGGACTTTTCAGTTCTTTGCTGAAACATCTTCTCTTTAAAAAAACCCTCTATTACCACTGTATCTAAATTGATTCCTTCATTGACTCTTCTAATTCATCACTCAGTGGACAGAATGTTAGCTCCATAAGCATATGGGCCTTGTCTATTTTGTATATCACTAAATTGCCAGAATCTAGGACAGTGCTCAGGCATTCGAAAGCTATTCAGATGAGTAAAGATCCCCACTTCTTTCCTTCACACACTTTATTACAGTTTCTTTCTTGTTAACTTGTTTACTTGCTCAATGACTATCTTTTCCACTAGAATGTAATTGCCATAAAAGCTTGAGAATCTCACTGTATCTACAATGCCTTATAGTTAGTAGGCACTTAATATATACTTATTGAATGAATAATTGAATCAATGCTTATCAGTGATTACTGCCTGAATTTAAGCAGAGACCATTACTAGTGAAACATTCATCTCAGCACTCCCACCACAAAAGAAGAAATTTTACTAATAATGATATCAAAGGAATACCTACATCTTACCCAACATCTTCCATTTTGGATTAGGAATCAGAAATGTTCATCTTTATGACTAAATTAGAATATGGTTAGGTACCAATTATGTAAAGCGACATGTAGGACCGTGCCCTTGCTTTCTTGGTCTCTATGTTCCTATAGATGCCCTATATATGCCAAACAATACCAGTCACTCAGTATTCCTTGGTCTTTTGTACCTCAATGCCTTTTTGCATTTTGTTTCCCCATTTCCTCACCTCATTTTTTAATCTAGTGAATTCCTATTTACTAAGCATAAATGTCTATTCTGTGAAGCCCTCCAGAAATTTTGGCTCTTCCTTCTCTGCTTTCACAATATTTTTACATATTCTTATGATTACATTTATTAAATTGTATTCACATACATACACATATATGGGTGTGTGAATGTGTGGGTGTGTATCTTGTTTTTGAATTTTTGTTAACTTTTCCTCACCTAGATTCTCAGTTCTCAAGTTCTGGGCCTCTGCCTTACTTTTTTTTTTAAACTATAATAGCTGCTCTGTCATTGTCATTCTGCTGACACCCAGCCACATATTCTTCCAACTACACCTGTACAGCATGCATTCATTTTCAACTTCAGTTCAAGACAGAATGACTACTGTACTGATACTATTAGTAATTTCAAAAAAGACCATTGGTTACCAAGCAGGAAGAGTAATATTCAAGTTGAAGAGTAAATTAAAAAAGGTATAATTTTTAATTATTGAATCCAGTATTAAAATCTATTATGGAAGGAATATGGTAAAGTGAGTAGACTCTATTTTATTGGTAGTAATAAAAATTGATTTAAAAATATCCTTTGGAAAGTAATTTGACTGCATTTATAAGAATGTTAAGCCATTTAAACACTCCATAAACCCACTTTTAGGAATACATATTGTGATAATATGAAACAAAACTTTATACATAATAATAGTAGTTATAGTTTGTTATAGCAGTAACAATGTTTATAATAGTATAAACAATGTTTATAATAATAATAAAATGGAAACAATCTAGAGATACAACGAGATGACTAAGTAATTTGAGATATGAGTGAATGTTACGATGGCAACAATTACATTTACAAATCAATTTTAGTAACAAGAAAAACTTTATGTTAATTTTAGTAAGATATTATAAAATACATTTTTATAATCTTATACTTGTAGAAATACTCATAGAATGAAAATTTAAAATAGATTAAAATTAAAATGATTTTTTTTGTTTGTGGGAACAAAAGAATTTTTTTTTGCTTTCTATGAAAACTTTTAATCTTTTTAATTTTTATTTATTTATTTATTTATTTATTTATTTATATTAATTTATTGTTGACACTATTACAGGTGTCCCCATTTTCTTCCCTTTTGCCCACCTCCACCTATCCCCTGCACCAGCCCCTCTTCCCTTTGTCTGTCAACACACAGTTGTCAGTGTCCATGGGTTCTGCATATATGGTCTTTGGCTAATCTCTTCACCTCCTTTGACCCAGTTCCCCTCCCCCTCCTTCCCTCTGGCCGCTGTGAGCCTGTTCCACATGTCCATGCTCCCATTTCTATTTTGTCTGTCAATTTATTATGTTCATTAGATTCCACATATAAGTGAGATCATATGGTTATTTGTCTTTTCCTGACTGGCTTATTTCACTTAGCATAATAATCTCCAGAGGATTTTAATTACTAATTTGTATAATAGAAAACACAAAGTAACAAATAAATACTTCCAATGTTTTTCAATACATAGCAAGCTTTAAAACACCACAGCAACATAAATGCTACAACTGAGAAAAAGGTTTAATGATAAAGAAAATTTTAATTTCCCTGTTGTCTAATAAATTTGATTGCTCATTGAAACTTTGTCATTTCCGTGGGGAAGTTAAGGGTCAAATGATGCATCTAGTGAGAAAAGTCAGAGAAGCTGCTGGTATACAAGGAAGCATGAGGCTATAAAAATCAGAAAGAAAAGAGACTTCTATGCTATAGTATAAGGCAAGCACCCATCCCCCCAATAACATCAAATGACATTCAGAATAATGTTTTTCACCTAACTGGTATTCTGTGCTTCTTTTCTTGCTACATTGCACCTTCTCTTATCCTTATTAGTGTTTATATTTAATCCTCCTAAATCATCTCTCTAGTGACCAAGTAATGTGCTCTTGGTAACTTCCCAGTGCCCAAATGTTTGGTGTTTATCACAGAGTAAGCTCTTTCAAGTTTCTGGAATTGAACCAGATAAGCATTTCATAAGGTTTCAGAGTAGGGGAGACTGATGATGAAAGCAGACTTTTAGGAAGGTGAATGTGGTAGTTATGCATAAAATAACTTAGGAGAAGCAGGATTTAGGAAGCATAGATGAGCACAGCTATAGTAATTTGGGTGCACAGGGCCCTTTTTAGGGTGGCTACGGGATCGAACTAAAGCAAGAGTGATAATGAATGGATTTAACAGCCTGTACAGCATGGATGCAGACCAGCTCAAAGAGATTCTGGGTGGACTGGAGTTCTGGAGGGCTCATGTAGCAGGGTCGGGTGTGAGCCCTTAGGCTGCCAGGTGGTGTAAGGCAGTTGGGGAGGCCCGGAAGAAAGGACATAGTAGCCAGGTGGTGGTGAGCACTTAGGGGGCTCAGGGCAGAGGTAGAGGAAAAGAACTTCAAAGTCAGTATAGCCACAGAAATGCACATCATCTGAGGTCTACCTTGGATAGAAAGGGTGATTCAAAGATAATTTGGAAAGAACAAATTAGGAGAACTTAGCAACTGGTTGGGAGACAGTGATGTAAAAATGGAAGTATTAAAGAATCTTCTAATAGTTGTTAGAGAGATTTTTTTTTCTTTTAACAAAAAGAGGAATAGAGCCAGTCTGGATGTAAAAATGAAATTGGTTTTTTGATAGTAGGACATCTAAGTGGGACTAGTGAAACGGAAGTTGGAGACAGACAACTTAAGGAGAGACTAGCATTTGAACATGCTAAAATGGAGAACAACTTCCATCCAGAGGTGTTAACTGGGGAAGACCAAGGAGGGAAATCCTCTGCAGTTTGCAAAAAATAAAAAGGAGAAAGGGAGAGATCTTAGCAGACATTGTCATGGATTGCTTAAATTAGGAACCTTGAAGAGTTATTTGCTTTCCTCTACTTTTCTGAAGTGTTCATATTTTCTACAACAATAATACCATTCCTTTTATAAATGGAGAAAATATTTACTGTTAAATCTGATTTTATTTTCACCAAATATATTAATCTAGATCAGTATACTTTAAAGTGTGACCTAGATCACAGGGCTAGCTAATTAAAATTATTATTACTTTTTTGGTTTGAGGCCTAATGAGTCAGGATCTCAGTGGACAGTGCCCAGGAATCTGCATTTTTAACAAGCTCCCCAGGAGAGACTTAAACACACTGAAGTTTGAGAACCAATGACCCAGAGCACAGCAGCGTAGCACCTAGGGACAGTGCCTTATCTCTGGCGGCCTTGATGCCAATCAGTGCGCATGGCTCCCATCGGCGCTCGGGGCCTGGCTCAGCTTCACTGAGCGGCGCTTTCTCCAGTTCCCAAACGCTTTTTGAAATTCTACTATGTTTCTGCCTCAGACAGATTACTCAGTAAACCATTCTGGTTAATGTGTAGACTTAGATAAATCAACTAGCTCATTAAAATTGTTTGTACTCTTTAGGGGATAGAGTGTTGAGGGTTTTCTTTTTTTCTTGACCTGTTACTGTCTTCTACTTATCTCATCTTAGTACAAAGTGTTCCTTTATTCTTTGATTTTCTCCATTAATAATGGTCATGAGAGGTGCAAAAAGAAGCCTCATTTACAGAAACATGTATCACTGCAAACAATGAGATGACCTCAAAGTTGAATCAGGTCTGCCAGCCTTTGAAGAAAAAATGAACAATCAATGTTTAATGACTTAATTTACACACACACACACACACACACACATTGCATACAACCTTTGTCCAGGACCTACTCTCTCTCATACCAAGTTAATTAATATTAAAAAGATAATGATATTTCTTTTTAAAGTTGTGGGAAATCATTAAAAGATAATGTAATTCCTGCTTGGGGAAAGAAGATTTGAATTCAGATTTTTTGAGAGGATCATTAAAATGTGTAAAATCATTCTTACTGAGAAGAGGTATTTTCTAAAGCCAAGTTTTCCTTTACTCTCTACTCAAATGTAGATATCCTCTTGAAGATGAAAACACCTTTCAGAATTGTGCAGTGGGGAACTAGAGCCAGTATTGAAATCACACATTGAGGTATGCTAACAAATAGTGGTAAGGGTGATTTTCTCACATCGACACCCTCTAGCAAGATCAGAGACAAGGTTATAAATTCCCAAATGGAACCAGTTAGCTGTGGTATCCAGTGTGTGGTACTAATGAGGCTAAGGTCAGGGTTCAGTTCCCAAACAAGCTGGTTAGCGTGACAAGAGCGATGGCCTCCCCAACCTGGCTGTACAAAGCATTAGTCACCTAGGGATGTTTTCTTGTGTGTGTTATGAATTTCTGGGCCTTATTCCAGACCAACGAAATCAAACTTTCTTGAAGTAGGGCAAGGAACCTATACTTTTAAAGAAATCCCCAGGTAATTCCAATGCCAGTCAGGATTTTGGAATCAATAACCTCAGAGGAGCCAGTACAAGTAAGACGTAACCCAACAGAACTCCTTGGTGGTCTTTGTAACACGAAACTGTAAATTCTAAAATTTATGTCGATTAAGAACCTTCAAAATCTCCAGTGAAGTTTGTCCTTTTCCACACATGGATCAGGTTTCTCTGTAGAAGCCAAGAACCCAGAAAAATTTTAGGAGTCAACAACAAAGGGCAAGTCTGGCATCTTTAAAAAAGCCCTTCCACCTGCCTCTTTGCACGTATACACCGCTGGGCTTTTAAATGCTGACTGATGGGGCTCACCTTTCCTCACTCAGCCTAAGACACCCGGGAGACTGCATCCTGTTCTGGGAAGCAGGCGCTGATTCCAGTCCAATCCTCTGAAATACTCTACCCTGCGAGTAGTGATCAGCTCGCCTGAACTTCCCCAGATATGCTTCTGGAGGAATGAAAGAGAAAGGATGTCTTCTCTAGCAAGCTCAGAATGTTTTCATGGCTGGAGTATTTCAAGGAACAGAAATCGTTCCCTGGCCAAGACCAGAAAAAGCCAGGGTGGTCCTGGGGGCAATTATGTGAAACCAAACCGAATGACAAATCCTTGTCTCTGCTGAGAGTTTGTGTTGAGACAGAGGGGAGGGGCGCCGAGGCAGTGTGGGACAGGGAAACGGCAGGTGGGTGAAAAGAAAGGCCAGAAAAACTAGTATGTGGTGCAGAAAACAAAACACTGGCAAAGAGCATAATTTTTCACATTCTGGCCAGCAGTGCTGGGGTAAAGAATATATAATCTGACTGTATTTGTTATATTTTTCAAGTCAAATGGATAACAAATAGCTCTCAGTTACACACAAATGCATTGAGACAGGGAAAACCAATTCATCTTATGGCACAAAATAAAATTCATGTCCTTTTTTTCATTTCTAAGGCAATTTCAATAAAATGTTTAGGTTTGAAAAAGCTCAGTTTTAAAGGTTTCTTCTAGTTTTTGAAGCTAGAATTAGCCTCCCTTCTGTCAGAAATAGGAAAGAACCTTCAGACCTAACCCAACTGGCCCGGCAAATATTTCCTTAAATGCAAATAACACATCCATTCCACTGTCCTATATCATGTTAAATCTAAAGCCAAGGAGGTCTGCCTTTGCAAATTGTGGCAACTGTGGCAGACACCATCCTGTCTGTTACATATTTGGATTTCTTTTCTTTTTTTTTAAAGATATGTTTTCTCGCAATGCCTCCTGTTCTAAATAAGCCAGAAGGGCTCTGGGGGAGAAAGCTGGCATGCTGCATTATACACTTTGAAAAAGTTGCCAGGCATCTACGGTCCTCAGGAGTCAATACTTTTAATACAATGTCCCTCTGTCCAGAATCTTTACATTAAAGGAGTTTCCACTCTGTTATTAGAGCAAAATGATGTATAAAATCACCCTTTTCCTGAATTCTGCAGGGTCCTCGAGCCATCAGGCTACAAAGAGAGAAACCTAATTGGTCTCATTTTGAGACAGTCGACGAAATAGCTTTACAAAAAAGAGGAAACTGTGGGTAGATGAAAGTTCTGCTTATAAAGGGGATGTTACCACAGTGCAGTGTGGTTATATTGTGTGTGCCCAAAGGATAAAGAATTCAGGTGTGAAGTGGTGTGGCAAGAGTTGCAAATTAAATAAGCTGTGCTTGGGGGATTTTCCCTTTAGTGTGCCGCAGTGACATGCCCATGGCTCCGGGGAGCTTGATGATTAAGTTGAAACGAAGCACTCATTCCTCATGTTAAATGTAGCAGAAGAGAGGTTATTAAATATATCTTGGCAATTAATTACCTGAGATACGCCCTTTTTTCACAGCTTTGGTGTCAGGCATGTGGGAGAGTTGAAAATATTTAATGGCACCTAATTTGTTGTTATAATTTAATGCCTCAGCATTGTACTGGAGTCTATAACCTGTGTGAAGAATTTGTAAAGGGCTTCATTTTGACACCTCCAGAGGAAGGGATTTTTCTTTTTTAACTTTTGTGCAATAATCCTACCTGACCTTGCATCTTTCTTTGAAAATAAGGAAATAAAGAAAACCTGCCAAATATATAATAGATTAAGTACAATCTGGAAGAAAAACCCTTTCCTACCCCCCACCCTCTTGCAGTCTTTCCTTTATTAGATACAGCAATTTTTCTCATGACCACCAACCTATTGGCTCAGATCCTGACAGAAAATCCTCCCAGAGAGCAAAGAGAGACTGAGGGCAAGCACCCAGTTGCATCTGGCCCATTTCCATGGACTCTGTTGGCTGCTCTGTTACCTTCAATCACCTGAATCTGACCACTCTTTCCAGCCTTGCTGACTTCCTGTTCTCTGGGCATCTTATTTAACCACAGCATTCAATCATTTTCACTTTCTGGCTTGAAGACTGTTTTCTGGTTTTCAGGTCCTCTCTGTTTTTCTTCATAGCACTTAATAGTACCTGAAATCACATTATTTATTTATTAAATGTCAAATATTTGGCATCCACCTTCTCTCACTAGACACTCCATGAGAGAAGGAAACTTATTAGTCTTATTCACTGTTAAATCCCCAGCATCTATTTCAGGGCCTACCACAGGGTTTGTGTTCAATAAATATGGGATGGATGGATGCATGGATGGATGGATGGACGGGTGATACCCTGATATTTTCTAGGCTCTGTTCTGGATTGGTTCCTGTCTCCGATCAACTCCAAGAGGGCACTTTCCATGGAACCCAGATCACATATTTTAGATACTTGCCAAAGTCTTTGTGGATACATTGCAGACAAAAAAATTTAAAAATTTTAAAATCCGTTAAGAAAGCTCAAGACGAAACTAATATAAGAATAACCTCTGGGTGATGGTTGACCAGAAAGGGGGAAAAAATTGACAACTTATAAAACTGAATCTGGACCTCAAATTTGGGGAAAGCAGACTAACCATTAGAGCTACTGCTGGTGCCTTTGCCCTAGAGGTGTTGGGTAGAATGGACAGAAGATGAGTAATTGTTTTCCAGATCAAACTGAATCAATATCTTCCACTCGGCAGTACTTCCAAATACAAGGACCAAGCATAAATGAGAACAAAGTAGTAACAGTCAGCATTTTAAACCAGAAGTTTTCACTGGATATAAGCAAATGTAGAAAGATGATGAAGGGCTCTTACAACCAGGGTAAGATTTTACTTACTCTTCATAAGAAAACTATCAAGGAGACAATGCCCAATTTCATAGGAAACTAAAGCCCAGATAAGCTTATTAATCTGTTTTAGGTCACACCCGACAAATATGTGACTGAAATCCATATATGTGCTCTTTACACTATACCAGGAAGGGTGAATGGATATCATTTAACCTTCAACTCTGATCGACTGGCAGCAACAGCCTTGGAACTGGTGTTGACAAGCTTTCTGAGACTCCAGCAGAATCAGTGGGAGCCAGTGGTGAGGTTGGCCATGTCTGCTCACAGCGCGGCAAGGAGGAGTGTCCGCACCTCTGCAGTGTGCCATCTCCACACGTGCTGCCTCATCGTGAGAGCTTCCAAATCGCATTTCTAAGGTGTTGGGTAATTTGGAAAAGAACGATACTAGATAAAGGATTATGTAAGGCTTAGCATAGGCTGTAAACCTGATGAGATATTTCTTCTATCTAAACAGACACGTTCATGCTTTATGAAACAAGTAGTGGGGACCTCTGCCTGGGTATAAAATAAAGTATTTATTCAAAATTGTATTTATTTTTATTAATTATAAAGGAGTACATACTTGTAACAAGTGAAATGATACTAAATTCAATATAGAGTTTGAATAATCTGCCTCCATTACACCAGCCTCTCCCATTACCACCTAAACAAACTGGGGTATTTCCTTCCACACTTTTCTCTACATTTCCTCTATGTTTGCCATGTTCCACACATCTACACACAAAGTTTACTGTTAGTTTTTGTAATTACATCACTCTAACTAATTTTTTTAATTTCCTCAATTTTCTCACCTAATATTATAGATTATGTCACAGTAAAAAATAGACCACAATTTGTTCTATCATTTCCCTATCAATGGACATTCAAGTTGTTTCCAGTGCTCTGCCACTTCATCTAAAGCTGCAGTGAACATTTTTGAACATGTGCCAGTGCTGTCATTTCTATAGAATAGATTATCAAAAGTGGAATCACTGCATCAAAAGGTGGGTTCATTGTTAATTTAATACACATTGCCATATTACTTTCTAAAAGTCTGTAGTAATTTATGCACCTATCAGCAATGTATGAAAGGGACTTTCCTGTATCCTGTTTAGCACTTATATGTTGCAAACTCTCTTTTTAATTTTTGCAATTTGAAGGGGGAAAAAAAGCGATATTTGATTATTGTTTCACTTTGCCTTTTCCTGACTACTAGTAATATTGAGATATTGTTCATGTTTATTGATTAGTTGGGTTTTTTTCTGTGAATTGATGTTTTGCCAGTGTTTTAAAATTCTCTCTCTCTCTTTCTCTCTCTCTCTCTCTCTCTCTCATGCGTGCACACACACACACATGCATGCTCTGGTTTTCAAGTCTTGGCCAGAAGATTTCTTTTTTTCAAAAGTATTTTCCCACAAATAGTTCCCTAAAATTTTTCTATACTTGAAGTTTTATTTTTTACCTTTACATTTCAATTCATCTCCAATTTTTTAGTTTTCTTTCAGATGAGGTTGCAAAGTGAACATTATTAAGTAACTTAGAGAATACACATAAACAGATCATTAGAAAACAGCATAGAAGGCATAAGGGATGCACATAAAGGGAAGACATTGGACTAAGTCAGTTTACGAAGTATACCCAAGGTGCTTCTTCAAGGTTGCAAGCATGTGCAAATCATATCTACATTATCTTTTTTTTCTACTCAACCCATCATTGATATTTCTAATGGTACTCTCTTTCTCAGTCTTTACCTCCAATAGTCTTACTTTAAGTGGAGGAATCTTGGTCTCAACACCTACAATGTTAGGCAAGCAGCATACATGAGTGAATCCAGCTAATAAGAGTACGTCCTGGTTAAAGTAATCAGCTTTCTATCAATCTCTTCTGATTCCTGCCAGATCATCTAATTTTTAAAAAGAATTTTAAAATAATTGATTGTTATGTGAACTTCTAATTTTTACTTAAACAAACACATACAAACACACACACACACACACAACATAACACTAGCATGTGAAGCAAACAAAAAACATCTGTAGGCTTTATGATTTCCTGGAGCTACCACTTGGCAATCTCAGGGCGACTCCAAACTCCACTGACTTCAATGTGCTCTGCACACTCCGCCAGACTTGTCATCTCACACTCCTAATCAGAAGCTGTCTGTGGTACTACCTTGTTAATGAATGACATCTCAAACTCCTGCCCTGACTTTCAACATTGTCAGTGTTTTGGTCAACAGTCTGTGAGTGCTATTCCCTTTAGGCATCTAACAGAATGTCTTACACATGATATGCCTAATAAACATTTGTTCAGTGGCTGAATGAATGGCTCTTTCAGGAATAATGTGTTGACAGGATTGGGTTGGAGAGACAGAGATTGGCATGATAGATAGGATTGAAATTGGGCAAAGCTTGGAATAAAGATAAAAGAGCATGGACATTACTCAACAGGCAAGATGTGTAGTAGAAAGCCTGTAAAATAAAAAATTAGGAAGCCTGAGTTTGAATCTATCTCTTTCATTTTTAAATTATGTGGTTCTGGATAAGTAACTTATTGTTAATCAGTTTAAATTTCCCCACTTATAAAGTGAGGTGATTGAAGGCTTTAGTTTTAATCAGATGAGAGAAATCTGAGGGAAGAAGGTGTTCTCTGAGTAATGTCTTAGAAAAATGGATTTGATGGCAAAAGAGAGTAGGACAAAAAGAGTCTCGAGATGGCAAAATCATTTTGGAGATCACTGCATTGGTCAAACTGTAAAGGGGTGGAGTTGGGGTCTACAGAAGGGGCATTAAAAATAAAACAGAAGGAAGAAGATACAAACAACTATATGAATAAAGAATTTTTAGGACCTGGTATCCAACTGGTAAGATAAGAAGGTGAGGATAGATTCAGGGGGCATTATGGTTTTAATTTAAGAGACAGGAAATACTTTTAAGACAAGGACTGGTAGGTGGTTAATTTATATCATGTTAGGACATTTATTAATAACCATACATAGTTAAATAGAAGAAGCAGTAAATGAAAAGTGAACAGAAAACGTTTAACCTTCTCCCATGCTTTCAGTCTACCCCAGAGAACACCCCTGAGCAATGACTTCAAAGTCAAAGGTTTCATCATGAATTCCCTTCCCACCCAATCAAGTTAGATGACTTCTGTTAAATAAATGTTCTTCCGGTCTTAGTCTGAAGATCTGAGCCATAGCCCACTTGAGCACCAACGCATCATTCCTCTAAACAAGTTGTCTCTGTAAACATGTCTGTTGGATACATTTGGCATTGTTCAGATCAAATATGCATCAGGACAAAAGGCTATAATTGCAGCATTAATCTCTTTTTCCAGATTGTTTTCTTCCTCAACACTGTTGTTGACCTGCTTCTGAAAGCATCACCTGCCTGCCAATCAATTGGGTTTAAATAGTAAAGGTGCTGGGGACGCAAATGATGGGAGGAGACTTGGGGACTTAACGTTATTTTGTACCATATAAAATCTGTGCAGAAGGTTTTCTAGAACAATACTGTTTAATATCTTAGTCACTAGTCATACGTAGCTGTTGAGAAGTTGAGAAAATATGCTATGAAAATTAATTTTTGACCTATTTCTTTACTTTCTTTATCATGGCTATGAGCAAGTGTAAAATTATGTATTTGTGGCTTGCATTTCATATCTGTTGAGGATGCTCCTCTAGAGATAAGGGTTATTCTGAGTTGACGGCTATTATGACAGCTGTCATGTGCCAAAACTCCCTCACATTCTGTCAGCCAAATGATCTCTGTCTTCTACTCTCTTATTTAATCAACTCCCATACCCTAGAGTCTAATACTACAAGGAGAAAATAGGTATTGCTATCCCACATATTGGTATCATACAGAAAGAAAGAATCATCTCCAGTCAAGAGAACGATAAGGGGTTCTATTTTGATCATGCTAACTTTGAGGTAGCACATTTGGGGAGAATATAAAAATAGGAATTAGAAACAGGGGGCTGAAGCTCAGGGCCTGAGATGTCAAATGAGGTGAACAGAAGCCAAAAAGGTGAGTGACTCATCTAGACCTGTGTTTAAATGTCCACATCCCCCAGTGCCCAATGTTTGGTCATAAATAAATTCTTTTTCAATTTCTCAGACTCCGTTTCTCAATGATAAAGTATGAATAAGAATCTCTGACCCTCAGTAAATATTGGTAGGCCAAGCCGTTCCTTTGGTTTTTTCCGTAAGATGGCTCTAGTAACACTCAGTTGCCTTTAACTTCATTCAGAACAATTTTGTTAGATTGTATTGTGACAGCTGTCATATCGGCGTGCATTTTAAAAAATTATAACAATTGGTGAATTTTTGTGTAGCCATTTTAATATTGAAGATGGAAGAAAATGCTATATTTTCAGCATATTATGCTTTGTTATTTCAAGAATGGTAAAAACGCAACTCAAATGCAAAAAATATACTTGTACAGTGCATGGAGAAGGTGCCGTGACTGATCAAATGTGGCAAAAATGGTCTGCAAAGTTTTGTGCTGGAGATTTCTCGCTGGACGATGCTCCACTGTTGGGTAGACCAGTTGAAATTGACATTGATTAAACTGAGGCATTAATTGATAAGAGTCAATGTTCTACCATGCAGGAGATAGCCAACATACTCAACATATTCAAGTTAATAAAGTTATTTGTGAAAATGAAAAATGTGTCTTTTGTTTTACAGAAAAAAACATATGGACCTTTTGGCCAACCCAATATTACTGAACCCCTATTAGGTGCTACACATGATGAACTAGATGCATCTTTGACTTCTGGAACCTTTTGTTCTAGACAGGGAAAAGGTAGGGAAGTGGGCAATAACCAACGAGCCCATATTAGAGTTGACACCGTCTGGGTAAATACTGAGGAGCAGCAAATTCAGTCTTGCAGAGTCACATCCCTTTACCCTGATAATTCATATTCAGGTTTCTGTATTCAGTACACCTCTCGCTGTTCCGGAAAACCTTCACAGTCACCTCTCCACACACACTTTTGCCTTCTGTGTGTCTCTCTATTACCAAGCACAATTTGTGGAGTCATTATCCTTTTTTTCTTTCTCTCCTAGGCTGTGAAAACCTTGAAGGGAGGATTTGCCTTTTCAATCTCTAGATCTTTAGAACAGTGTAAGTGCCACATAAATATTTTCTCTTGCTCCTTTGTTCCCCTTTCTTCAATTAGAAGAGTTAAAGCCCTAAGAGCAGATAAGGCTGAGAGACAATATAAAGAACTCAAAATGTAAAGGGCTCAGTACTATTCTTTGTAAAAATCTCCATTGTAAGAGAAGAGAGTTCCATGTCATAAAACCAGAGAGAATTTCTCAAACAGAGGGTGGCAAACACCACTATTAAATACTATGGAGATTATCAATAAGAATGAGATTACAAAGTGACTGTTGGATTTGGCAGATGTGTTGTATTTATTATCTGAATTTAAATTAAAATACTTTAGAATAGTTTTCTCAATGGCTTCTACAGTTTTAACAATGATAAATCTTTGTTTTGTTTTGCTTTCTTTTTGATTTTTGGTTTTGGGGGTTTTTTTTGTTTCATTTTGTTTTTTTGTTTCTTTTTTTGGTGAGAATTACAGAGATCTGAGGAAAGGATAGGATTCTTTTGCCAAATGAAAACAGAATGTTTGAAGTCTGACAGATGCCTATGGTGAACACAGAGCGAACTCCCAGCAGCAAAGGAAGTCAGGCAACTCTTGTTAACATGAGCCACGGCCTGAGCCTGAGCATTGTTAAGAAAACACCTTCAGTTTCCTCTTTCAGACATTCCTAGCACACGGCTGAAGTAAAGATTTAAGCAGACAAGAACCTCAATGAATCACACACCCTCGCTTTTACCTCATAGACACCATTCTGACCCAAGGATCTTCACCTGTCATCGTGCTGTGGTAGGAAAAGAGGTTTGGCCTCACAGAGGCTTGATCCTGAGTCACCACATTGCTGCTGTCCACCCAAGAGCCGGTCATTCCTGAGGGTCTCCATTTCCCGATGGGTAAAACACACCTTCCTGCTGCTAGATTACAAGCTCCTTGAGAGGAAGCACCAGTTTCATCTCTCTTTCATCTCATCGCTTAACATTATGTTTAACATAAACTAGATCTTGAATAAGAAGAATTTAAAAGCGAGTTTAGAATTCTGGTCTTTAATGTTCAATATCTGAAATTATGATATTTACTTAAAATTTTTAAATGATTTAGGTCTCAAATAATAGCCAGATATATTTGTTTAATGCTATTACATTAACAAACTATGGCCCAGGGGCCAAATCCAGCCCTCTTACTGTTTCTATAAAGTTTTAGTAGAACACAGTCCTGCCCATTTACTTGCATATAGTCTGTCAGTGCTTTCAAGATGCAAAAGCAGTATTGAGTGTTCCAATAGAGACTATCCAGCCTACAAAACCTTTAATATTGACTATATGCTTCTTATGGAAATGTCTGCCAACCCCTTATATATACTATCGTTAACTTTGAATGCCAAGAAAGTATGTTGGGTGAGAACTTGAAGACAGTGACAGTCCCATAGGTATTCTCCTGCCTTTTGAAAGCACAAACTATAGTGGTCAGTAACATGACTTTACTTAAAGACTTCCTTTATCTAGAGGTCTGCATGTGCAAGAAAGGTGCCAGAATGGAAAACTGAGAGGTAAAAGTCAACCTTTACTCTCAGACACTGACAATTCAGTAATGTCTAAAAAACAGCCCAAACAGCTCACATAGCAAACACTATTTTGCCTGGCTAATTCCTCTTCACATTCAAGAGCAAGCTGTAACCTCAGCGATTCTAGAAAGCACTCCTAGAAGCATACCTGGCATATTTAAATGTCATATTTTCCTCACTGGCTCTCCTTAAAACGATGGAACCCTCAGGGGATCATCTTTCTATTCAGAACATACAGCACAGTTCCTGGCATGGCATCTGATAGATGCTCAATAAATGCTTTTGAACAAAAATGAACTGAACATATAGGGGTTCAGGTTCGACACAGACATCTACCTTGGCCTGAGTTGTTGCACTGATACCAACAGGACTGAAGTTTTTCTTTCCAAAATCAGGGCATACATACTAGCTTTCTGAGATTTTTTTCCCCCCACTACTCCCACCATTTTCCAACCTGATAACAAACTAGTAATAAAACCATACAAATATCAAATATTTGCTGACTGTCTATTCTGTGCAGGGTAAACTGAAGCAGACATAATTCCTTTTGGTCTCGTAATATAATTCTTTTTCCTACCAGATTCCCCTGATTTCAGTTAAGATCTCCCTTAAAGCTGAGAGCATGCAAGTCTGCCATTATTGACATGGCCCGATGAATGTCTAGGCTGAGCAGTAATAAAGGAAAGAAGTCACCCTGAGTCCACACCACGCAGTCCTCTCCCAAGGATTCAGAGTGAAAGAGCAGTTGCCTTAAGTTGGCTGGATAAAACATGTACTAATTAATGATGGCCTTACTGGTTGAGATAAAAGTTTCTAATGAATGAATCATTAAGGAACACACTTTAGGACCATGGAAAATCGTGAGCCATGTAGCATGCCCAGAAGCAATCTTCCAGTTATATGGCTGTGCTTAAATGCAATGCTAATTTCTGAGGGCCTGCCATTTGTAATAGCACTGAGATGAATCACGATGGATTTATGAATGTGATTCTGCATTGCCCATTACACAAGCCCTCCCCTGGGAAAGTGAACCATCTTTGAGAGCAACTCCTAACGAGCGGAAATTAAATGTTACTGTCCCTAGCCACCAGGGGGAAGAAAAAAAAAAAGCACGTCTGGGGGGAGGGGAGGGGAGGGGAGGGGCGTGGGTAATGTAGTTGTACACAGTGAGAAGGAAGAGAGACATGAATCTATTTTAAGTCTTTGTGGCCTGGGGAACCTGGGGAACCGCACTCCCTGTGCTCAAAGCCAGCAGCTCTCTTACACAATAAATAATTTGGAAACCTCGCAGCAGTGCCTGGTAAGGAGGCCTGCTTCCTGAAAGCTGCCTCCTCGGCTAATCTTGGGAAAGCGATGGATGACCCTGGAGCGCAGACAGAATCCCTGCTCTCCACCTCAGGGTTCCGACCCCGTCCCTTAGCCAGGGTGCGTCAGGAGGAAACCAACACAATACTGTCATTGTGTTATTTATAGCTTATTGTTTTAAAAAATGGAAGTAGTTGGACTCTTTATGGCAAACTTAAGATCTCACAGGTGAACTTGGCAGGCATTTTTTACTGGAGCATATTTAAAAAACAAATTCAATATTCTGTACACTGTTCAAGGGAAATGGCAAACCAGCAACTCCTCCTTTCTGATATTATGTTTTCCCTTGTGTCTCTCCAGTGTCTTCAGGCAATCACGCAGAGTAATTTTGATGAAAGACCAATAGGTTTTTATTTTCTAACTAACCCCCAATTTTTCTGGGCAAAACCCAAGGAAGCAAAAGCTTAAATATCTCCTGTTTGATTCATCTCTGATTTTAACCTCATTTCTGTAACGCTATATGTATGTAAAAGGTTATGAGACATGGTGAATACATAATGTACAATATACGGCAATGTCATCAAATGCTATTTTATGACTTTAGAACAAGACAACCATTCCCCAAACCAACCAAAGCTACATTTTTTAGTGGGTGGTGTATTTTGTGTTTGTTTCTTGGATCTCAGGCCTCTCAAAAAGTCTTATCTCCAGGATGTCTTTAATCAATAAAGAATATCAGTAAAGGTGATGAGAAAGATGAAGAAACTGGGATGCCTCCAAGAAGTTAAAGTCAGTACCAACATCTGTATTATAGTGTGATTTCTGCAAACTTTTAAAAATCACTCAAGGTCACTGACACACACAGTTTAATACCAAGGTGCTATTACATTATTTGCTGCAGGATGGAAGTGAGAACAAATTCCTTTGGGCCTTGAAAATATATGTCCCACCTGAAAAGGCTCTATAAATCTGTCAAGTACACAGCAGGTGTTCTCACCTCTTGCCCTGATTCTTCCATATACACTTTAAAAAGAACAAACAGGAAATATCCTTTTACACTTATATTTACTGGCTCTACCAAATGCTTATTGCCTCTAGGGGGCATTTCTAAAGACTTCAAAGGAAAGTATTTCAGCTGTAATGGCTGTCAAACCAGATGGCTCAGAAATAGAAATAGAAAAGAAATAGTAACAGAAAAGAAAAAAAAGAGAGAGAGAGAGCCACTTTAATCAAGGCAGGCTTTATTGCCAAGGACAGAAAAGTCAAACTGGATTCTGAATTGAATTGGGGGATGAGAACGATCAACTTTTTTTTAAATTATGTAAACATTTTTATCTAGCTAATTGTTCAGGTTAGACAGTCTCCTTAGACCTAGAACAAGTGCCATAAAAATAAAATAAGTATCATTAGAAAGACACTCTCAACACCAAGAGTTAGTATTACAAAGGTCATATTAATTCACAGAAGCATGTGGGAAAATCTTAACCTTCATTGCAATAAGCGCCTCACATTTTTAAAGTCAGCGTTCACTTGGAAAAAAAGGAA
The DNA here is from genome assembly GCA_004026545.1 of Mormoops blainvillei. Classification (NCBI taxonomy): domain Eukaryota; kingdom Metazoa; phylum Chordata; class Mammalia; order Chiroptera; family Mormoopidae; genus Mormoops; species Mormoops blainvillei. The sequence goes on from PVJD01005930.1 coordinate 104,398, forward strand.
GATGTTGCAATACCCAGAAATTATTGCATATCAAAGGAGATATTCTTCTGAATGAGCTCCTTAAAATCCTGGTATCAATATTATGATTTAGTTCTGCACTATCTTTATAATCTTTCAGGGTCTGGTGCCCAATCTATTAGTTCTATTACATCCTCAGTCACTGTTAATATCTTACTTTGTTCTTCAATATACTTTATATTTCCACAGTGCCTTTTATCTCCCAGTACGTTGCAAACATCAATAAACTAAGCATCAACATCTGTGTGTGGGTAGAGGAGTCCTATTATCCTCACTTTGAAGCAGAAAAAGGCAGGTTTAGTGAGGTGAAGTGAGTTGCTTAGCCAGCCAGTAGCAGAGGCAGAAATGGCTTCTCAGTTTATGATGCCTGGTTATCTGCTTTAATCAGCAGCCTTTTTAACTTCTAACTCCTGATCTTCTGAACATGGTCACATTCTGTGGAGTGAGGATATAAATACCGAGGTCCATTTGAGGAACCAGTCAAATTTGTACAATATACATCCATTCTGCTCCCAATACAATCAAACGAATCAACGTTCATTGAAAAACTTTGAGAGCCCCTTCCAAATGCACATGTCTCAGTGCGCAACATGGCACCCAAAAGTGGTTTGGTGAGAACAAAACCGATTTTACAAGTCAAGAAGAAATGAATTTCTGCAAAGAAAGAGCCAATGAAATTGAAAGTAATCTTTGGTGATAATAGAAACTGGCATTAGTAGAGCTCTTGAACTGAAGCCCATGTGCATTTTCCCTTTTAATGCTTATAACTCAATGAGGGATAACTATTCTTGTTCCCACTTGAGAGGTTAAAGAAATTAAAGCCCATAAAAAAAGTTAAAGCAAATTGTACAACGTCAGACAACTTATAAATAAGGGATTCCAGACTCAAATTCAAGTATTCTGCCTCCAGAGTTTATGCTGTTAACTATTCTGGTATTATCCCACTCATTGTCTGGGTGTGATGCCAGGTACTTTCTCCTCCACATAAGGCACCGCACATTCTCTCCAGCAGAGCAGTGAATGCTAGTGAGCATTGAGTCTGCATTACATACCACCCTGGAAACTCTCAGGAACATAAGAGTAAGGCACACTCTCAATAACTATATGCCCTTTGGTAGACGAGGAACTAGTTTTTTGGTTCGTTTGTTTTTTTAAATTTATTACTCCCATATTCTAATTTTGGGAGTACAATTTCCCAAAAGAGCACAGTGGGCCCTTGTTTTCAATTCGATTAGATTTGGTGATTTTTTTTTCCTTATTCTCTCTGAATGCCCCATTAGATAATCTTGAAATTCTGAGTGTTGCCTCTGTTGAGGGAATCAAGGCTGATACCAAAGATGAAATGCTATTTGCCCTGACTAATGCTGTAAATGCTTCTCTCCCACCTCTGTAAACCCCTTCACGCCAAATCTATACCACGCCTCCTGAGACCCTCCCCATTTGGCCCAGCATAAAAGGAATGCGGGGCTATTGTTCTGGGCTCAGAATTTGGAGTTTGTCTCCTCTGGGCCCGTGCACGTAAATAAAGATCGTGCTCCTAAACCCCTTGGTGTCTGGTCGTTTCATTTTCCGTAACACCTCCACTTTAGTGACATTGGTAAATAAGAGGACCCACACTTAATCTCTCCATGGAGAGTTTCTATGCCTCTTGGGACAACAAACCCACCCCACCTGAGGATGAGTAGCTGAAACCAATAGGATTCATGTAGTTGATTCAGAGCCCACTTCTCCCCATTCTTCTCTGTTCCCTGTTCCAATGGCCTAAATAATCACCGCATCTATTGAGTGTATATCTCGAGATCGACCTTATGCTCAAAGTTTTATATGCATTATCTCATTTATTTCTCCTCTCAACCCTGTAACAGGAGAC